>CM034037.1:26379403-26651587 GCA_019705995.1 Raphanus raphanistrum x Raphanus sativus
ATATGGGGAAAATAGTAAAATACACCATATGAACAGTGGCGTATTCCATCCTAAACTGAACATAAAACTTTTTTGAAAAATTACGAACATTTTGAAATTGTTTTTATAATGTATGTTTACCGCAGCTAATTGGTTGATTGAACATCGAACATGGCATCATCGTTTAACCACTTTTCATTTGTGGGATGATATCATATGCGCAAAGAAACTCAGATAAAAAAACACTTTACACTATTCGGCTATAGTAAATATTGATATTGATAATGTATAAACAAAAATAATATTTTTATATTTGGTGAAACTCGAATCAAAACCGAAAAACTTAGTCAACGATAGCTTGAACCATTTGACTAACCAAACATTTTGGTTATAACACAAACTGAATATTACATATCATACATTTTATGTCAACAAAAATAACAATTTACTTTTCTCTTATATACATTTTTTCTATTAAAACCTCTAAAATTGAGTTTTCAATGGGGACAACAAATTTTGAATTAATTTTGTAGGTTTTGATGGAAGAAGATCAATAAATTTGTATGCGAGAAAAGAAAGTGGATATTTTAGTTGACAATGATTATATACATATGAAAATAATATTTAGTTTGTTTTGGATGAGTGTTTAAAGTATTTTAGTCTAAAGTATTTTAGTCTGGAGTTTTTTTTGTACGAGTTCACTCTCATAAATCAAAAAAAAAATTTAAAAAAAATGATCAAAACGTTGTCCGTGTTATGAACTGTGTGAAATGTGGAGAGTGAATTGTGAGGAATGTTGTGTGTATTTCTCATTAGCCAACACCACATTATATAGTGGTTTGTACAAGGGTTTACAAATGCTTTACAAGGAAGTAAATCTACACATTAATACTCTTGACTACATTGATGTCATACATGAAGACTTGGTCAAGGTGATGATAACGAGGTTGACTGAGTCTTCTAATCTCGGACCGGTTTGTAGATGAACCGATGTAGACCGGATGTAAACCTCCTTGCACTTCCTCTTGTACTTGTTGGACTTGTCTAGTACTTGGTTAAGTACTTGGTTATGGTCCATCCACACAATGGTTTATAACACTCCCCCTTGGATGCCATAACCATATGAGTTCATAATATGCTTAATGTTGCCTCATTAAAACCTTACTAGGAAAACCCATTGGGATAAAACCATAGTTAAGGAAAAAGAGTACAACACATATTACTCCCCCTGATTTGAACATCACTTGCTGAATAGATGTTCATGGATTCTTACTTGAACAATCTTGTATTGTTCGGACATATCATGTCTCTTAGAATCCTGATGGTACTTTAGAAAATGTACCACTTTGATATCGACCACTTAAGTACTTTAGATAAAATGTACTATTTTATACTCTGGTCGTTTGATTATGGTCTTTGACCAAATCACTCTTATATGCCTTTCCATAATATTGGTCGGCTAGTACTTTAGATCTTTTATATAATATAGATCATCATTATATCAAGTATGAGCTACATAGCTCATTAGAAATTATGGACATGCCTTAGCTTTATGAGTATAATATTATTTGACATAGGCAACTTTATACATAGGTCATGTCTGTTAGATCATGATCCTTATATCCATAGTTTATCTATGATCGATCTAAGACATTTTGCAGTCTTAGTGTGCCGGCAATTCGTACACACATATATATATGGACGATTGGACTGATCTAGGCCGGACACGGTCATGACATAGAATTGATCTAATTGATCCTCAAATTTATGTCTAATGACATCCATGATCTACATCTTTATCATGGACCAAATCTTATAATATGGTCGGACCCGTTGGGTCGCATATGGACGCATAATGCGGTCCTACACCTTTTGTTCAAAGATGAACTTTGATCTTATAGCTTATCTTTATGATAGCTTATTCATTCATACCACAGCTTGGTTGGTTCATGCTGAGAATTTTGACCAACCATAAGTATTACCAAAAATTTGGCTAATTTGTGGTGATGGTCTATAACCTTTCTAAGGTTTGATGAATAATCATTTAACCTATCTTAGGCTGGTTAGTATATCACAAGGAATTTAAAATTCCTCTATGGACTGATTTGAATTGTTCTTATAGAACCTTTTCATTTGCTTACATGTAGCAATTTTAATTCAATCCCGGGACAGCTTTAGGAAAATGCTGTTCATGAGAACTTCTTTTCTCATCTTATGATTCTGAGCTCAGTACATTTTGGTAAACCTTTTAGGTACCAATAATATTATTATCATCCAGTGAGTCATATATAACATACTACATCTTTTGAATTTCTTCCAGACATTATATGTAGTGACATATGTAGTATTATCCACCACTTTGGATTATATAGACCTCTCTTGGTCTGTCTCACGATTTATCCTTCTTTCAGGATTTATCTATTCACTGGGCATCATATGGCGTTTACATATTCATGGCCAATTCAATACGCCTTTATCTGTCACTTTTAGAAACCCCACGTTTTTTTCTTTATTCATTATTATGAGTACTCTTGCGTGAATTCATGATCCTCGATTCATTATTCAAGTGCTACATATTCGCGCTTTTTCTATGAATGTATGTGTCGACACATTTTTATATATATATGGTTTCCTTCCAGACATCAAATAATTCACGAGATCTCATCATTATCAATGCCTTCAGTACCATGAGACCCGGCGTCCCGAACCCCCATAGTTGATACTGTCGGCATAGCCATTTTGGCCTTGTCTGGAAAGTCTATGACATCGGTTTCTTTTTGCACCTTTCTTTAATTTCCGAGGTCTTTTATCTTTGGAACCAATTGGTCTACCACGCTTTAGGCGTGTCATAGACTCAGTAGCAATTTGGTTGTGTCTTTAAGACATCAAAACCGTGTGGTGCTAAGCTGGGATGACATAGTCATTCTTTCTCGGGTCAATGTGTCTGGCATTTTATTTTGCTATCATTGTAGCATATGGACGTCTATAAATCTTTTCTAGTCCGAGGATCTTTGCCAAGACAATGATGGTTGATACCATTCTTTACCAGCTTACTACTTCTCTCCTTTCAAATGTTGGATATTAGGATTCATAAACTTTATGTAATCCTTGTTCCTTGGCCTATGATTAAATCACCCATTTGGCTCAAGGTTTCTTTTATGGAGAAAGTATATTCATAATATATATCCAACATATATTCCCAATCCTCCTTATGAGATTCTAAGATAATATGATCTTAGATGGCACATATATTTGTGGTGGATTTATTCATAATATCTTAATATGATATATGTCTGGACTCATGACCCGTATTAGTCTGAGGTGGGAATGATGCAAGTTAATTATCACTTATATGGCCTGATATAATATCTATGGCCTGATGCAATTTAATCTTTTATAACTCATGATGTCCTCAAGCATATGGACTTTTAGATTTTGAACCTTATAGGTAATGGTCTTTATATCAAATTCAACCAATATGTAATATGGTTGTGGACCATGTTTCACGGATTTTAGTATGGTCATGTATCATGGGATTTGTCCTCACTCCCCCTCATGAACATACTCTAATTCGTGGTGCTTGGGACTATAAATTCCCTTGTGCATAGATATATATTGCACAAACGTGAGATCTTATGGGATAGCTTTTGTGCCCTTTTAAATCTTTGCATCATAATTCAGATGGCTAAGTATGGCAATGCCATCTAAGTGATAATTTTCGTGGGTCAATCAAACATGATTATGATTGCCCTGGCTATTTGCCTATTATCATATTGATCATTAGATCAATAGGGAATGTAGTCTCGACCATGTTGGCGATTTTAATTTAGGTACTCTTATTCTTTTTGCCCATTGTTGGAAACCATATTTTCTTCTTAATTCAATGGGTCTTACAGGGTGAATATAATGCCTTTTTAGGCAAAGCATTGGTCGGACTTCTTTTCCTTTCTTTCAAGGAACGTCCAGTTGAGTTCAAGAGTATTTTATGCATCAAAATAGAGCCTAGATGGCTGAGCATGTCGTGTCATACTTATAACGGCTTCTCTGAACTCTTTGGAAAGTGATTTGGGGTATTAACCCACAATCATATTTATCTTGGCTCAAAGAAGGCCTATAGATATAGTAGGCATAGTCTCTAGGACTTTCCTTTGGCCTTGGGCATTTTCATAAATCATAAGAAATTCTTTCTTTCCTTTGTCCATAGTTTCAATATATAGACCATTCATATGAATGTCTTTGAAACTTTGATAAATTCCACTTTGATTTATGGGGAATGTAATGCATCAGAGATTTTTCAGATGTGTGCCTTTAGGCATCATGAGGTTAGACTAGCCATGACCTTGAAAAATATCTTTTGTCTCTTAATGTAATGTGGCTTGGTCCACTATAGAGAACAAAGACAAAGTAAAATGATGTTGAAATTTAATTGGCCTCTTTATTAAGATAATATGAAGTCTCGTTTTCAAGCTGATCATCATTCTCATGGTCAAAATTATTCGCACCATCTAGATGGACCCAATGGGTCATAGGGTTTTATCCCTTTATGCTCTCCTGGTATAGTTCAATAAAGTGTTTGGGAGTTCTACATCGGTTGGCCCAATGAGCAAATTTGGTCGTGGCATGGGTATTAAAATCGGACTTATACCCACGGCTAGGTTGATAACCTTGGCCTCGGCCTCGACTATGGAGTGACTGTGGGTGATATCCACGCACACTCTTGCCATCTTCCATGGCCTTTCACATGGCCATGGTTTGACTCTTTCATATGGCTCTGTGGCCGTATATGCCTTAGGCAATGCCTTAAAATCCAGGAGGCCTCATCTCACTATTCCTCATGAGTAACTCATTGTTTTGCTTAGCAAGCAACAAACAAGAGATTAAATTTGCATATGTTGAGGAACCCTTTTCTCGGTATTATTGCTGAAGCAAAACATTGCTTGTGGAATGTAGAGAATTTCTTCTCTAACATGTCAGCATATGTGATAGTCTCTCCACACAATTTCAACTTTGAGACTATCATGAATAGAGCCGAGTTATACTCATCCACAGACTTATAGTCTTGGGTCTTTAGGTCCCTCAAATCATATAGGGCCTTTGGTAATAGCATCGTACAATGGTGATCATATATGGATTTCAATTTTTATCCAAAGGTCCAGAGGATTCTCAATAGTGAGATATTGATCATTGAGACTTTCAGTAAGGTGATGGCGTATGATTTAAGAAAATCGCCTTGTATCTATCTCAAAGTGAGAAATTTAGATATAGTCACCAAGATTTAGATTTCAAGATGATTTTCAACATCTGAATATTTAACTTTGCTTTTAAGCATCAAGAATTTATGAAAGCAAATGTATATGATTTTCAATAATGCTCCCCCCTAAATCATATAATCTATTTGCTTTAAACATTTCTAGTATGACAATGATCAATTGATCACTGCATCTAGTGATCCTTTTAATTATAATTCTATTTGGATTGATTATATATATGTATATAATTTCATATAGGGTTTCCAAGCCCTTTTGAATAAGGATCAATCATTATTTTAAATGAGATCAAGCAATATGGATGAAAATCAATCACAATGGTCGAATGATAAATGCATGGCTCAAGAACTAATCGCATGTATGTTCTGTCCTAAGCATTGGACCAAAATAATATGAATGTGATTCTTAATGCATGAGGATATTTGGTTTTCCAAGATCATAAAATAATAACTGATTCCTTCCCCCTTTACCGGGTAAACCAAGACAAGAAAATTTATAATTTTCAGCAAATGTCTAAACCAAATTCAATTATATTTTCAATCAATTGGTTTCAAGGAAGGTTTATATTTTAATAAAAGCAAGCATGCTTAATTCTTAATAAAACTATATGACAAGAAGATGCATGGAAATGATCAGTTCATGATATGTGAATGATCTAACAATTTACTAATCCATGTTTGATCGGTTTAAACAGGTTTATAATTTCAATCAAAGCAAACATGCTAAGTTTAAAAGAAAACCGATTTGGTCTAATTATATGCAAGCAGTGTGAATCATTTAGATGCAAGCAATATGAATCATTTTAATTTATATGGACTATTATCAGGATTGTCAAAGAAATGCAAACATAAATTCAGTCTTAGCAATATGACAATTATGCATGGTCAGATTTTAAACAATATGACAATTGCATTCAAAGTTGGTTCAAGATGATTCAAGATGATTCAAATTTTACTAAACTGATGCTATCAAGTATGCAACAAGATTACTATATAATTTAATCATCAATTTCAAGCATGGAAAAGATCAAGATTAACTATCAACTTATATGATCAATATTCAGTATGATATGAAATCTATTCAAGGTTGGTTCAATTATTTAGCTATCAACCTATATGATCAAATGATTTCATGCATATTTATTCTATCTTATGATATATCAATTTTTAAAAACAAGACTATATGTTATAAACATTTTCAGTCAAAGATATGCAATTAATAAAATCAAGCAAGCATTTATAAAATCGATTTTCAGTTTATAAAATCTGATTTTGCATTTAGAAAAGTTTTAAACTCTTGACAGATAAAATAAATATTATTGGTCAAGGATATGCAATGAATGATTTTAATTTCGATTTTATAGATGTGTTGACTGAAGTTGGGAGATCTGGCCGAAAGTGGCACAGAAAAAGATTCATGGATTTTTGTTTTGGCCAGATTATACATTCATGTTTATCACATCTGGTAAATTGGCCAAAGCATCCATAGGTTTAAGCTATCTCAAATAGTTTATGGTTCATAAGTTTTTATAAACAAGATTCATATAGATCTTTAGGTATTTTAATCTATTTTTGAGATACTTAGAACCTTTAGAGAATTATAACTTTTATGGATTCAACATAATTCAGAATCAAGTTTCTTATGGATCAATGGATCATAGAAACAAGATTAATATTATGGATTCATATAGATCCTTAGATTTCTTTTCAAATATAATGGTGTTCTTAGATTTTATGGATAGATTAGTTTACCATTTTACACCACAAGAATCTGAATGGACCACCATGAGAGAGAGCTGATCCACGGATGAGCTAGTTGAGAGAGAGGTGGAGGAGCTCGCCGGAAAAACCATGAGTCGGCGGCGCGGATTGTTTATGCGATTAAAGACGCGTCAGAGATCGGATCGACAAGCCGTCTTCGGCAACGGATTCTTCTCGTCTTGGGCTTCAGAATGATAGGTGGATCGTCGTCTGGCTCCACAGGGTTTGAGAGATACGGTGGTTTAAAGTTGCGCCTGGATTTAGAATTTTGTGGCCGGAAAAGAGAGCTCCGGTGGAGAGAGATTGCTCAGGTAGAGAGAGTTTTCTCGTGCTGATAACGTGTTATGAACTGTGTGAAATGTGGAGAGTGAATTGTGAGGAATGTTGTGTGTATTTCTCATTAGCCAACACCACATTATATAGTGGTTTGTACAAGGGTTTACAAATGCTTTACAAGGAAATAAATCTACACATTAATACTCTTGACTACATTGATGTCATACATGAAGACTTGGTCAAGGTGATGATAACGAGGTTGACTGAGTCTTCTAATCTCGGACCAGTTTGTAGATGAACCGATGTATACCGGATGTAAACCTCCTTGCACTTCCTCTTGTACTTGTTGGACTTGTCTAGTACTTGGTTAAGTACTTGGTTATGGTCCATCCACACAATGGTTTATAACAGTCCGTTTAAATGTTGACTGCAATCAATATACATTTAAACATGATTTTAAAAGGCTATATAGTTTAATATTTTACTAGGATTTTTAACGTTAAAACCCTTCAATTAAGTTTGTTTTGGATAAAAATCCCCCAAACTAAGTATTTAATGAATAAACCCCCAAATTAACTTTATTTAATGAATTAAACCATTTCCGGTCATAATTATCAGTACTACCGGTAAATTTTTAGTCTAGGGATTTCTACATTAAAAAACATAAGTGAGGGGTTTTACCACTAGAAATAAAAAATTCAAAATATAATAACATTATCTAAAAATTAATAACTTTAATATTCCAAAATTAGCATTTTTAAAAACTTTCTGTAAAATATATGAGTAGGGATTTTTAAATCAACATTATATATGTATAAATTAAAAATGTAAAAAACCAGAAAATATAATAAAAATTATCTTAAGATTTATCTATTTCTTGTGTTTTACATTTTTATCTTTTAGATAATTTTTGTTATATTTTATGGGTTTTTACATTTTTAATTTATACATATATAATATTGATTTAAAAAAAAAACTAGACTCATATATTTTACAGAATTGTTTTAAAAACTAATTTTGAAATATTAAAGTTATTAATTTTTGGATAATGTTATTATATTTTGAATTTTTTTTATTTCTAGTGGTAAAACTCCTCACTTACTGTAGACTAAAAATTTACCGGTAGTACTGGTAATTATGACCGGAAAGAGTTTAATTCATTAAATACAGTTAATTTGGGAGTTTATTCATTAAATACTTAGTTTGGAGGTTTTTACCCAAAACAAAACTTAATTGAGGAGTTTTAACGTTAAAAATCCTTTAAATGTTGACTGCAATCAATATACATTTAAACATGATTTTAAATAGTTTAATATTTTTTGTTCGTCAATTATGATGAAATACACAAATTACATAGTCTGTGAAAGAAACGCATCAACTGGAAAAGACCATCTACGACCTTTTTACAGTTTTTTTTTTCAAAGGTTTATGTCTGTAGTCAGTTACAAACTATGAAACCAAGACCAGTTCGTAAGAGTCAATAACTTCGGTTAGGGAATCAGTAGGACAAATGCGCACGGCTCCATCGGTTTCATGGAGGACCTTAAGCAAACAGGATTGCGTCGTCTACTTCTTACAGAGTGAGTGGTGGACCAGTACATTGGTAGCAATCCAGGATCTGACTCATGGATTTTCTTATCATAGCCAAATTAGGAACCACCCTGATATGATGCGACAACAACCATCTAGGAAAAATGCTTCTTATCATCATCTTTGTTGTAACCAACGGCGTTAAAACATATACGATGAGACTTTAGTTCTCTTTATACTCAATACTTGGTTTTCACGGTACAGCTAGATCATGTTCTTGAAAGTTGAGACACGCGTTAATATTTTTAAAAGATGGCAATATTATGCCCGTAACATTAGTGATTTATTAAGAATTTTAAAATTGATCTCATTTTATCGTCCAGTTGCTTATACGTAAAAATTCAGTTTTAATTAGCTGGTCAATTGTCCGACAACAACCATTGTGTTGATGAAAACTGAACTAGTTCGTTTTAAGCCCGTGCTCATTAAGCAGCTTTAATTTTGTCAGTTGTATTTTTCTCTATTAAAATTATGTTATAAAATTTTCTAAATAAATCTATAAAAATTAGATTCCAAGTTTAACAATACAAGAAAAGTGTCCTAATCTATCTATGTTCATTAGGACATAATCCGAAAACTTATAAAATATAAAACTAGATTAGAACCAAAATACAGTAATTTACGAAGGAGATGAGAAGCCAGAAAAGGTCAGATAATTGTAGTCTGAGTTTTGGTCGACATAATATTTTCCGAACAACTGTTATCATCATTCCATTGGCTCTTTCACATAAAAGAAAAAAAACAACATAAACCTCAAGAAAATATATAAATCGTTGAAAGTGAAGGCTCAGAAGGATCCATTGGTAAAGTTTTCTAATCAGAGTTTAACTCATAAAATAGGTAGATTTTCATCATCACTGCCTCCAATATTAACTCGAAAGTAAAGAGATTATCATTTTTCAACAAAAACCCAAAATTGAAAATCATTGAATAAAATCAGAGCGAGAAAGAGGTGAACGAAAAAATTGAAACACGAATGTAGCGAAGAAGTAGAGAGACTGCTGAGGAATGAATCATCTTTCAATTGTAACTGCTTAGAGTTGAGAAGTTGCGTCGGCAATATATAAGACGATGGAGGTAGCTAGGGTTTACGTTTGGAAAAGAATTGGGTCGGGCCCATTGACTCCAGGTCTTGGATATGGGGCTTGTGAATTGATTTAAACTCTTTTTCTTTTAACACTGATTTAAATTCCTACCACTAAAGTTTAAAATTTGTGTTCTTTAAGATTATTTTTGTTAGTTTATATATCAAACTAATTTCTTCAATGATTCTTCTATTTTTTTTTAAATCATAAATAAAATGATAATTTTGCATATTCATCTTGGTGATTTATAAAAATAAGTAAAAATCTAACTGATTTATTGCATCAAATTATATATGATATATATACTTTATGAATTTTTTTTTTATGAAATGTGAAATTTATTACTTTTAAAATATTTTTGTTAGTTATTTTTATATTAACTAATATAGTTTTAAAATTATACTATTGATTTATATTTGTCATAACGATGACTATTTATGAGATTTACCTTTATAACATTATACTATCTCTGTTTACAAAGAGTGTTTTTGACATTTTTCTTGTTAAATAAAGAATGTTATTTTAGAATTTCAATGCAATTTATACTTATTTCAAACTTGATTAATTGTGAAATACATTAATTTTATAAATAATTTTATTTGTCTTAGATATTATTGATTAAAGATGTGTAATTAATAAAAAAATCAATGCATATTAATCATTTTTACTCTATGTAAGAATGTTAAAATGACATTTTTATGAAACAAAGAGAATATTCATCTTTTATTTTGAAACATATATTTTATTAAAATTGAATTACAAAATAGAGATAACTTTATTTTCAACAGATTTATCACATCTTTATTTCCTTAATTTTCATCATCTAAATTACTTTATTAATTGCATTTTTCAAATAATTTGACATCATCTTATTATATAAACTTTGGTTTTTCAATGTTGTTAATTAACATGATATAATACATAACTTACCTATTTTAAGTGTGTTATTATATTTTTACATTTTTCACACTTGTTAACTATTTCGTTAATTATATTTATTATAACAATTCATCATCATTTATTTCACGTGTTAACCATAAAAATTACATATGTTTGAACAAATTTTTTTTTGTTGAAATGTGAAATTTATTTATCAACAAAAGAATAAAAGGTTTACAGTAAGGTAGAGTTTGGAAAGCTTTGTAGTGCTAAAAAAGAATGCTTATGAAGCAAATAACATTATGTTCTTCCTAACCACTCAATCATCATGCTGCTGTAGAAAGCAACATGATGATAAGTGACAAGAATTTAATCAATTGGTAAAGCAGTAGTAATATACAGTTTTAAAATTGTTATAAAAGTTAGTATACAATATATTTATTTTAAAATAATATATATTAAATTATAATATATATTAATAATATATTTTTATTAAATAATGAATCTTATTTAATTATATAAATTAAATTTTAAATGTGAAATATTATTATTTAAAAAATAAATGTAAAATTTATTTAAAATATAAATTTATTTTGGATATAGAATAATTTTTAATATTATTAAATAAAATAAATTAATTATATATAATTTATATATAAATTATCATTATTTATTAATTGGTAGAGCAGTAAATGATTCATATATAATATTATCATAAAAATTAATATATGACATATGATTTATTTATTTATAAATAATATAGAATTTTTATTTTATAATATATAATATATAAATATATATTATGTTATGTTTTTTATTGAAAATAATGAATGTGTGTAATTAAATAAATTGTATTATATCTTAAATGTGAAATATTGTTCTTTGAAAAAGGTTAAAAATATTTAATCTCAATTTTTATTTTTAAAAATATATTTTTCATTATAAACATAATTTTGATGTTATTAAATAAATTATATATAACAAAAAAATAACATCAACTATATAATTCTTATTTGATATATTTCTACATAGTTTAATTGGCTTGCTCCAATGTTACTTACATAGCTACGCTGAGCCCTAATCTAGTTTTGTTTCCTTTGTGAGTAGTCGGAACATATGGAAAAGTTTGAACTCTTTTGTAAACAAATGTGATTTCTCTTTTTCTCATTGTCAACTTGGTTCCCAAACCTTAAAGCATTTAAAGTGTCTTTTTGGGTATTTGCAGTATCTTGTATACAAAATAAGCAAAGTAGGGAAAGCCATAGAGAACAGTAATCTAACAGCTGCATGTTTGGTTTTGGGAAAAGCATTGATACCAAATGGGTCAAAACAGCTGCATGTTGTTTCTTTCTCTCTTTGCACAAATTAGAGTTTGTCTAGTGGTTTTGTTAGTGTATTTTTGAACTCCTTCTTTGTGTTCTAATGACAGTTGAGTTCAAGCCCATATGAGAATACATAATTGAAACGTTCATCTCATCTTTAGCTTCTCTTATTACATCAGGTTCGTTCTTCTTCTCTTTTCTAAGTTATTCGTCCACAAGAATTAAATTATCCATTTAAAACATAGTAAAGATCTTCTTGAAACTTGGTTTTATTTGTTTACGCAGTGAATAAGAACGATATATAGTTATCTAAGCTCGCGTTTGTGTCATCGGCTAGTGCATTTGAGAAATGGACAAGCTTGACAGGTCTTTTAGGACAGCTTAAGAGAATCTGATTGGCTAACAATTGTTTACTTTTCTGTTGTCTTATTGTGTATTTTTCTACATATTGTCAATAAAATAATAGAGATAAAGAAAAACAACCTTTGAAAACTCCATCCTCAGTGGTTATCATTCTTTATATACATTTGCTAGCCAAACCACTTTCTTCAACACTCAGAGTAACAGTTGTCAAATCAAAATGAAATCTTTTTTACGTAAAAGTTTGAGTCATTTGGCACTTGCTACAGACTTGTTTGATCTTTTCTCTGATAGCATTTAATGCTCTATCTAGAAGAATTAAAAAACTTCATCCTATAACCAAAATGTAAAAACAAATATTCAAAGCTAATCAATCCAATCCAACTTTGAAAAATAATCCAAGCAGACTAGTCAATATTGATGGCAACGGTCTTCAAGAGACATTATTAATCCGTTAAATAATATTATAGCATAAATGAGAATGCACAAAATGCTCTGTGTTTTCCGTGTATAAATACCATCACTACTTGTGTCTTGTTTCATCACCTTCACCTTCAACATCAAACACATCACATCTCTCAACGAGTTTCTTTGCAATTAAATCAATGGCAGCTATCAAAGTTTTCGGACACCCTGCTTCCGCTCCCACCATGAGAGTCCTCCTCACCCTACACGAGAAAAACCTCGACTTTGAGTTCGTTCATGTCGACCTCATGGGAGGCGAGCACAAGAAAGAGGCTTTTCTAGCCCGCAACGTAAGTATATCTATTTGTGTTGTTGTGAGACAAGACAAACACTCAGAACCGGGCGAAAAAAATTAAAGCTCTTAGAATATATGTTCACTAAATTTTTTTAACTTTCTTTTAAGAAAAAATCTATCAGTAACTTTCTTTTGAGATCCTTTTCAATCAAATTATTTAAATATTAAATTTTGTATAAAATTATGAATATAAAAAAATTGAACTGCTTTTTCTCCGAAGATGCAACACTTTAGATGAATCTGGTCTGAAATCTTGAATGTTTTGCATTGATTTTGCAGCCTTTTGGTCAAGTTCCAGCCTTTGAAGATGGAGACCTCAAGCTTTTTGGTATGAACATTTTCGCTTGATCATCTCAAAAATGATTTGACAATATGCATAAAAACAAGAAGAAAACGTCACTAACATGATTTGTTTCTTTTGTCTAGAATCAAGAGCGATTACTCAATACATAGCTCACCGATACGAAGGCCAAGGAACCAACCTTCTCCCAGCTGACTCCAAGAACATAGCCCACTATGCAATCATGGCAATTGGAATGCAGGTAGAAGCTCACCAGTTCGAGCCAGTGGCTGCAAAGCTTGTTTCTGAACAAGTATTTAAGATCAAGAAAGGCTTGACCACAGACCAAGCCGTTGTTGCCGAAGAGGAGGCTAAGTTAGCCAAGGTCCTTGATGTGTACGAGGCTAGGCTCAAGGAGTTCAAGTACTTGGCTGGTGACACTTTTACTTTGACCGATCTTCACCACATTCCTACGATTAAATACTTGCTTGGAACTCCCACCAAGAAGCTCTTCACCGAGCGTCCACGTGTCAACGAGTGGGTGGCAGAGATCACCAAGAGGCCAGCTTCCCAGAAGATCCTTCAGTGATAAGTCTCTGAAGAGTTCTGCTTCAGTCACAGTAATAATGCTCAGAGTTAATAAGTGACTGACTCATTCCCAATTTTAAGTACTCTGTTTTTTCTCTGTTTTTATTCTCAGTTATAACTTATATCTGTGTGTGTGTTCTTGAGAGATATTTCTTGAATCATAAACTTTATAATCTTCAAGCTCTTCTTAAATAAAAGAGATTAGTTACTTATTTAATAGAAAGGTTGCAATGTCTTAACTACAGAGTTACTGATTAGTGAGCACAAAGACTTTTAGTTTGATTAGTCTGTGCAAGTTCTTAACTTTCTACCTTATTTTCTGTTTTAAGAAGCTGACCTAAGACTTTGAACGTTCTTATCCTTAGAAGACTATATGCCTCGTGGGATCTGAAAACGACAAGATATTAGAGCAGCAAGTTTGTGTCTTTCATCATCAATAACGTATTTATCTTTTGACTAGATAAAACAATAGTAAAGACACATGATGGAAAGAGAAAACCAGAAACAAAGCATAGCTCAGATCAATCAAATTGAATTGCTTTGCACCTTAACCCCTTTTAAGGCGCTAGGTGAAGCAACTCATCTCATCTTTAGTCTCCAATATGTTGCTTGACTCATCTCTCGCTTTGACTTTACAGCTACCCAATGAATTGAGGGGAGAGACATATACTTAAAGCATCTGGTCAATCACCAAAGTTAATAGGCTTTGCAAATTGCAATATTCACGTACTGACTTCACCAAGAAATATTTTTTTTTTAAGTTAGTAGAGTTTGAACGTCATCATCCATCCCATTGCGTTCAAGGGACCAAAAAGAATATTGGGAGATCTATAGTCAAGAATAATGATAGCATCAAGAAGATATATAAGATATTTGATATACAGTACATATAAGAGAGATCAATGGATCACTGTGAACATTTTAATGGAGTGTACTCATATGCAAAACTAGAGTTTTCTTGAATAAAAACGTGCGTCTTAAGTTTGTTCCATGAAATGTGAAAAATGGGCATAGCTCATATTGTGGAGAAGTCCTAACAAGGCGAGTCCAAAGATGGGTTTGTGCTTAGTTTCGGGTTTGGATACATCATACATGGGCGTCTGTCCAATAACCTGGAGTTTTGGTATTGAATTTTGTCAAAGCGTCAGGTGTCAATCAGTTCACCAATTGATGATAATTCTTTTGTAACTCATTTTCTTCTTAATGCTCAATTTAGTTGAGATCTTAATCTCCATAATCTAGACTATAAAATGGTCTAATTCTTTAATTCCAAAAAAGAAAGAAAACAATCTTTACATATTCTTTTTTATCTTTGTTTTATTTTGTTGTTTCCAAAGACTGATATAGAAAAGATTTGTTAGCTTCTAGTTTGAATGATGCGGAATAGTTGATGGACAGATTGTTTCGACTACGCAAAAACCTCATTGTTCGTATCAATTGTTCTTCGTTAATTCTCTTTTATATCAATATATTTTTCAATTATTCTGTTTAGCCATATCGTAAAAATCGTGATTCTGCAACTCTTTGTTATTTTTGTGTATTTTTATACAGATGGTCAACGAAAAGAAAAACATCCTTTGAAAATCTCATCTGCTTAACATCTTTGGTTATCATTCTTTATACATTTGTTCATACTAGGCCAAACCAGTTTCTTCAACATTCCCGTCACAACTGTTATATACGTTTTTTTTTGAACAACACAACTGTTATATACAATTCAACATCAAAATGAACTCTTTTTAACCGGAACTGGAAAGCAATAGATTGAACCGGTAATAACCCAGAGGTGTCATGTTACTAGATGAAGCTTGCTTTGCTTGACTATTAGATGGAAGTTTGAGTCATTTGGCAGTTACTACAGACTAGTTTGATCTTTTCTCTTATGACATTGAATGCTTTATCTAGAAGAAAAGAACTTTATTCCATAACCAAATGTAAAAACAAACGTTAATCAATCTAATTCAACTTTGAAAAAAACTCAAGGCAGACAAGTCAATATTGGATGTGACGGTCATGTACATGCATTGTTTATCAATTGAATAATATTTCAACATTAATGCGAATGCACAAAAATGCTCTGTTTTTTACTTGTATAAATACCATCACTACTTGTGTCTTAGTTCATCACATTCACCTTCAAACATCAAACATCACATCTCTTAAAAGAGTTTCTTTGTAATCAAAATCAATGGCAGGAATCAAAGTTTTCGGACACGCTGCTTCCATTTCCACCAGGAGAGTCCTCCTCACCCTCCACGAGAAAAACCTCGACTATGAACTCGTCCATGTCGACCTCAAGGACGGTGAACACAAGAAAGAGCCTTTCCTATCCCGCAACGTAAGCATATCTATCTTTTTATCTATCTATCTAAGTTGTTGTAAGAACAGACCAACACTTCTGATGAATCTGGTCTGAATCTTGAATGTTTTACGTTTGATTTATATTGCAGCCTTTTGGTAAAGTTCCAGCCTTTGAAGATGGAGACCTCAAGCTCTTTGGTATGAACATTTTTTACTAACATAAGAAGAAGTAACGTTCATTCACTAACATTAATTTGGTTCTTTTGTGTAGAATCAAGAGCGATTACTCAGTACATAGCTCACCGGTACGAAGGCCAAGGAACTAACCTTCTCCAGGGCGACTCCAAGAACCTAGCCCACTATGCAATCATGGCCATTGGAATGCAAGTAGAAGCTCACCAGTTCGACCCAGTGGCTTCAAAGCTTGCTTGGGAACACGTATTTAAACTCATCTATGGCTTGACCACAGACCAAGCCGTTGTTGCCGAAGAAGAGGCTAAGTTAGCCAAGGTCCTTGATGTGTACGAGGCTAGGCTCAAGGAGTTCAAGTACTTGGCTGGTAACACTTTCACTTTGACTGATCTTCACCACGTTCCTGCTATTCAATACTTGCTTGAAACTCCCACCAAGAAGCTCTTCACCGAGCGTCCACGTGTCAATGAGTGGGTGGCAGAGATCACCAAGAGGCCAGCTTCCCAGAAGATCCTTCAGTGATAAGTTCCTATAAACTTCTGCTTCAGTCACAGTAATAATGCTCAGAGTAAATAAGTGACTGACTCATTTCCCAATTCCTCAGTACTCTGTTTTTATTCTCAATTATGTGTGTGTGTTCTTGAGAGATCTCAAAAACTATCTATCTAATCTTCAAGCTCTTCTATAATAAAAAGATTAGTTACTTATTTAATACAAAGGTTGCAATGTCAACTACAGAGTTACTGATTAGTGAGAATATTATACATCACACAAAGACTTTTAGTTCGAGTTTGATTAGTCTTTGCAAGTTCTTACTTTCTACCTTAATTTCTAAGTAAAGAAGCTGACCTAAGACTTTGAACATTCTTATCCTTAAAAGTCTCCATGATGCTTTGTCACATCTGAAAGTGAGAAAGAATGTATTGTTTTTATGTCAAACAAAACTCAAAAATTTCTTGAACTATGATCAATAGAACTGGATTGATTTGTACCTTTGCCGCCTTAAGACGCTAGGTGAAGTAATCCAGCTCGTCTTTCCTCTACAATGGGCAATGGGTTGCTCGACTCATCTCTACACTTTCTTTACTTTACACTTTTACAGCTACCCAATGCACTAAAGGCAGAGACATATATTTACAGCATCTGGTCATCTCCAAAGTTAAAGCTTTGCAATATTCACAGATTGACTTCTCCAAGAAATCCCCTTAGAGTTTGTATGTCATCATCATCCAGCTCATTTCGACGCTACAATTCAGTAATTACCAGCGGTTTCAAAGATCAAAAAATGTATTTCAAAGCATCTGATTCAAACAATATGTGGAGACTAGTGAGCAGTTAGAGCACCTACCATTGCCTTCAATTGACCAAGGAAAAACGGTAAGATCCTGGTGAACAAATTGTATGGGGGTACGCACCTGCTGAAGATTTTTCAAAAAACCTTTAGTATCTTCGGCCAAAAAATTAAGTCAGAAATAAGCAAACACAATCCTAGCAGCATCAACATCATCATGACAAGTAGAACCAAAAGAAGACTTGAACTAGACTCCATTTTTCTGAGGAATTACTGAAGGTGAAAAACCTACTAATACAAGATAAGGTGATCTGCCCGCTCATCTTATTGCCAAACCCTGCACGAAGTGCTAACTTTGAGTGCCTTCAAACAGAGTAGACTTGAGATCGGAGATTGTCTCCTAGCGCTAAATCGCCTCTCCACTTCACAAGAGCCAGTCCAAAAGCGTGTTGGTCATGGCCTATCGGGAAATCAGATTCCTTTAAGCCTAACCATACGCCGAATCCCCTGTGGTAGCGTGGCCTACAAGCACAAGCCTTTTCCCAAGTACTATTTTGTCCTCAAGTTTTACACCAGTGGCAACGTTTTCCCCTCATATTTTTAAAAGGAAAATTCTAATTCTGAAATTGTCATTATTAGAAATTTTACAATTAAATTTTTTATAAACTATTTAAAATTTAGGTTAAAATTTTAAAATATTATGTTAAACTTTTACAAAAAGAAATTCTAATTAATTATTATTATTTTTTGTATTCACATTTTGATACATCAACTTAAAGTCGTTTTTCACGGTGCCGTGTGATTGAGGAACACATATGTTTCAGGCTATGTGTTTGCTCTGTTTCTGTTTTATTTGTTGGTTTTGTCTTCCTCTGTTTTTGTCTTGCCTTTCTGCCTGTGTTTTGGTAGATGGTGGGGACGTTTTTAACTGGTAATTGTGTTGGGGTTTCTCCCTTTTATTCTATGAAATTATCAGAGTTAAAAAAAAAAGACCCAAATGAAGTTGTAAATTCCCAAACTACACAAACATAACTCAGTAGTCAGTACTCTATTAGTATATCCAATATGTTTTTTGCCATCTTGTATACTAAAAGAATCAATTATTTAGTTGGTATATTTAGATACTTTGTCCAAAAAAAAAGTTGGTATATTTAGATACATTTCGAAGCAGGTTAAAATTGTTCCATTTACCAAAAAAAAAAAAAAAAAATTGTTCCTGAATAAACACTGATTATTGATTTTATGAAGCTACAATATTTCTAATGGATGCCAAAAAAAAGAGAACTTTTGAATTCGTTATAGACGTAGAGACAAGTAAAAAAAAAAAAAATATCTATTTATATAAACTGATGTCTCTGCACAATACTTTTGTTTTAACTCATCTTTACAACAACAAGCAATGACATAAAAATAGCAAGAAACAGACCACAAAATCCTAAACGCCGGAGATCCGAATCAAACTTAGTTGTTTTGTTGTACCTTAACAGCCTTAAACGCCGGGTGAAGCAACCCAAGCTCATCTTTCATCTCCAGCGGATTGCTCGTCTCGTTCCTCACTCTCTTGACTTTGCGACTAGCCAAAGATTTGTGAGTGAATCCATATATTTGCAGAATCTGGTTGTCCCCAAAGTTAAAAGCTCTGTCCATTTGTTTTAGACACCGTTCAACAGGGTAGTCCCCAAATTTCCCACAGGGTTTGCAACCCACAAAGTGAGTCACCAATGGCCATCTGTGGTCGCCTAGACCCGGGTGGTAGTTCTCTATCATTTCTTCGTATCGGTCCACAAGTATTCCCCAGTAACCGTGAAGATAGTAACCACTTTCTAGGTATACCTATAACAACACAGCAGCGGCTCAGATAAGAATATATCAAAACCACATGATGAAACTCACACTGTGATATGTGATGTTATTATCAAACATTTATGTGATAAAGAAATGTTATAAACCGACAAGATGCAACTCACAAATTGTCATTTGTGAATACAAACCTAATTCATATATGATCAAGAGACATCATAAAACCACAAGATGCGACTCACACTGTGATTTGGTATTACATATCCAACTCATATGTGATCAAGAGACATTATAAAACCACATGATGCTACTTACATTGTGACTTGTGAGCAAAACAAAAAAAACTATAATTATGTAATCAAGAGAAGCTATAAACCTACTCACATTGTGATTTATGGGCAAAAATTCGATCAGTTGCAAAATTATGATTTTCAGTTATTACCTTGTTCCCCCAAGTGTCTCGCTGAGTAGCCAACAGATAAACCATTGCAGACTGATCATCAGCTTCGAAAACGGGTCTATCCTTAAGCTCACGGGTCAAAACCTTACCCGCTTCCTCACGGATCTTCCCTTTAGGACCCATAGGAGCCCAAGTATCAAGCAAATCAAGCGCCCACTGATTATTCCTAAGCAAGAAACTCCCAGTATTCAACCCAATCCAATTCTTATCATCATAAACCATCTCATTCCACCCATGCATCACCAGGTTATAATCTCTATACCTCTCCCACGGAAGCTCAAACGCCATGTCCGTAAACATAGCATCACTATCCATCCACCACAGAAACTCAACCTCCGGGTGAGACAGCAAAAGCTTCCTAATCAACGGCAGCTTCGCCCAAAACCCAGCCATCTCGGCGTCGAGCAAAGCCATGTTGTAGAAGATCTCGATCCCGTGGAGCCGACAGTAATCGATCTTGTTCTTGATCGACTTCAAGAGGTAATGGTCTCCGACAGGATTCTCACAGGGTTTGGGGGCAGAACCTGTCACTAATAAGACACGTGGCTTGTTTGGTCCGATGAAGTTAGGGAAGCTAGGGTTCTTAGCTAACCACTCGGATCTTTGCTCGTCCCAGTCGGATATCTTGGGTCCGAGAGTGTAAGGCTTACTCGGGTCGGGTTTCTCTTCTTCTCCTTCGTCAACGAATATCTTGTTGATGTCAAACGTCTCGTAGTTATTGCTCCCGCCGCCACCACCGTCGCCGGAGGAGGAAGAAGACTCTCCTCCTCCTCCTCCTCCGCTTCCTACTCCGGTTTGTATTTCTTCGAGGACACGGTGAGGCTCGGCTCGTTTACGAGATGTTTGGAAATGCTGACGGATCTCGTCGAGATCTTGCTCCGGTGTACCGAATTTACCCGCGCCGATCGTGCCGCGGAGGACGACTACGGTGAGAACGAGGCAGAGAACAGTCACCTTTAAGTGGCGCAAAGCTCTTTGGATTCTCCGGCACCGGTGAGGTCCTAAACACCTCTCGATCATCTTCTCCAATCTTCTTCGTGCAGAGAGATTCTCTCTGTTTATTGCGATCTAATTGAGGTGTTTTAAGAGAGGATCTGAGTTTCCATTAGCGAAGAAGATTCGAATTTGATTAGTTATTTTCGGACACACTGTTACTTGTCAAAGTTACTACAAAGAGTTTTGCGTTCGGACATTACTGTTTTAAGTTGTCTGGTTCTTTTTACTCGGTTGTGTCGGTGGTGGTGTGTGTTAGTAGTGTTGTTGACAGGTGGCGATATATCAGGGTATATGACTTGTGATCTGTGGTCCTGAACGCAACATTGATCTAGATATCAGAGAGGGTTGAAAAGTCAGCTCAATCAGTTACCATGGTTTTCTTTTATAAATAAAAATAAGGTTGAAACGGAAAGGGAACATAAATAGGCAAATGATTTTCAACTTGTTGGATACGGTTAATTACTCTAATTAGAGGTTAGTTGACTACCTACCAAATACTGCTTTTTGACAATATTTATTATGTTGTTTTAGGAAAAAAAATTTCGTTTATACCAAAAAGCTAAAGTTTTTGATTTTTGTAATAGAAAATGTACTTTTGATACATATCCGTTATATAATTAATTTACCAAATTTTCTCTTCTTTTTAACACATTTATCTGCCAAATTATCTTTCTATTTCTATATATAAACTAAAACGACATGAGAAAGCAAAAGAAATTGGTATACATGACTAGAGATTTCTAATAGGCTTTGAAGGAAGTTCACCAATTTCTTTGAATTTCAGAGCAAAACAAATTACTTATTATTAAAATACAGAAAATAGCTAGTTACTATTAAATATGAAGCAAAAAAGTTAGTTATTACAATCCTACTATATATCTATCTTATTAAAATATACGTACTTTAAGATTTTGTTTGGAAAAAAAAAATTGATTGGAAACATGGATAATAGAATAAATAAGATATGTTTGGAAACAATAATATTAGAATAAATGAGATATGTTTGAAAACATAGATATTAGAGATATGTACTTTTTTATTTACACATTTAAACATTTTATTTTTAATAAATTAATTACAAATGAGAATTGTTAAGAAACATGAATAACATATTTAATATTTTTTTTATTTAAACATGTAGCTATTGTTTTTACAATAAATTAAAAAATCTACTTTCTATATTTTTTTTATTTACAATTCTATCACTATATTTACAATTGTTCATGATGAAAATAAAAACAAAAACTGAAATATAAATATTATATTATATAAAACTATTTTTAAAAACAGTATTACCTTATTTAGTTTAGTCAAATATAAAATTTTCAAAAGTTCAATTTTCAAAAAAAAACCATAAAAAATCATAAAATGAATAATAATTCATAGAAAACTAATGCATAAAATTAAAATTTTGAAACATGGATAAAAGTAAGAAGAAAAAGTAATGGCTTATGTTATTAATTAAAATTAGAAATCTATTATATCAGTTTTAAAATATACAAAATGGACTAATATAATTACCTAAAAACATTGTTTTGTCTAAAATAATCACAAAACAAAAATTAAATTTTATATACATATTTCAAATCAAAATAATAATTTAAAGTTGATTTATATCAAAAATTGATTTAAAATATGCATATATTCAAAAATTTATTTTTACTAAAATATTTTCCAATAACCATTATTAAAAAATGTTTTCAATATATATAAGAAAAATACAAGAAAAGATTAATTTCATATACCAACTTAAATTATAGTTTTTATATTTCACATTAAACTTTTAAGAATGTAATATATGTGAATATTTATAAAATAGTACATATAAAATACTATTAATTATATGATTATTTATATGATGGACAAATACAATTAATTATATGATAACATATATATGATACATAATAGTGACTAGGGCTTGGCGTTCATGTATCCATTCCAGTTCGTTTCGAATCTGTTTATTTTTCCGGTTTTTGGGATCAAAGATTTCAGTCCCATTCATATATTTCTAAATTTTTGTTCGAATTATGACTAGGGCTTGACATTCATGTATCAATTCAAGTTCGTTTCGGATCTGTTTGGGTTGTGGATTTCCGGGGTCAAAGATTTCAGCCACATTCAGATATTTCTAAATTTCAGTTCGAATTATATTCGGATCTTTGCGGGTTCAGTTCGGGTTCGGATAACCTATTTAAATTATTTTTTAAAATTCATTATATATTTTGAATTTCTTAAAATCTATAATAAGATAATATATTGTATATAAATTTGAATAACATATGTCAGAATACCTAAACTTAACATATAATTTGCTTTGGTTTAAATTTTGGATCAAAAATCAAAATTTTTTTTATTCTTTTTTGGTGTTTTGAGTGTACTTCCACTATGTTAGATATTTATATTTGACTATTTTATATACTTTCAAGTATTTAAACTAACCTAAAAGTATCATATATATTCTGGATGTTTTTGTATATATTAAAACTAAAAATTATTAATATATATAAGTATATAAATCTTTTTTCAGATACATTTTGATATCCAAAGTACTTCGGTTCGAATTGGTTATGGTTTCGGTTATCTAAATATCAAAATTTTGAATAATTTGGATATTTAATCAATTTTGGTTCATGTTTGTATTACTATTTCAAATCGTGATTGGTTCAGTTCTTCAGATTTGAATTTTTAATTCAGTTTTGATATTGACATGAAAAATAAATAGTAATATATTTTCGAAATATACACCCGCACGAGCGTGCATGTCAAAATCTAGTTAAGTATTAACTAAGAAGTCACTTAAGTGATTTTTGTTCACGTGTCATTCAATATGAAGTTTCAAAATATTATTTTAATTTGATTGAACGATTTTTTTTTTACATTTTTCATTTATTTTAAGGGAAATGGCATCCAACAACCATCAAACAAATTATAACTCACATTTATCTGTCAAATTCTATTTTTTATTTCTATATATAAACTAAAACGATAATAAAACAAAAATTAAAGTCTCTCTAAGTTCGCTCTGTCTTCTCTCTAAACTTCCACCGGTGAAAATAGTACTTCCGGCCGACGGGTGGGTATCTACAGCCACCATCGGTCTGGCGTCTGGTTTATCTATTTTCTTTTCTCGTGCATGTATTCGGGAAGGAAGGGGAAGTCGTCTCCTTTACGGTTCGGTCTTCATGACCACCTTTGTCTCCGGGAAGTAGCAGATCTGCTTCGTCGGCTTTGTCTCCGGGAGCCGGTGGCTTCTATTCAGCACCGGTTATCACCGACTTTTATCTCTCTTGGCCTAGGTTTTTCTTCTTCGGTGTTGGGCCGTTTATGTCTTCGGCTTTAGATCGGGGGTTTAGTTATGTAATTCTCCTTGTCTTCGATTGCTGGGTTCTGGTGCACGGATGAGATCTAGACATGGAGTTTGAAACTCTCCGTCGACGGGGCTTTTGCCGTGCAGAAGAGATGGTGGTGGCTTGTCAAGTTGCTAATGGTGGTGTTGGTGGCTCATGATGAGATCTTGGGACTGTCCGATGAAGATCTCTGTTAAGTACGAGTTAGGCGACGATGGGTGCGGTGGTTCTGGCTCCGTCGTGTTCCGGCGAAACGCTTGTTTGTTTCTTCGTCTCCGGTGTTGGCCTCGTGATTAAGGTCACAGTGTGGTGACTATGTGATGCGTGTCCTGTGGAGGGGTGGGCCTTCAACACATGGGCGTTTCATGATCTCTCTAAAATGCATGGTGATATGGTGCGGTGTTTGGGTTGTGGGCTCGGTTAAAAGCCCAAATATTTTTACTTTGGCTTGCCTTTTATTATGGGCTTTATGTTTTAATGTATGAATTTTTTTCTTGGGCTTAGACCTGCTAATAAACATATTAGATGGTAAAAAAAAAACTAAAACGACATGAGAAAGTAAAAGAAATTGGTATACATGACTAGAAATTTCTAATACGCTTAGAAGGAAATTCACCAATTTCTTTGAATTTCAGAGCAAAAAAATTAGTTATTATTAAAATACAGAAAATAGCTAGTTACTATTAAATATGAAGCAAAAAATTAGTTATTACAATATCAAATAAAATCCAGACAATTGGGCCGATTGGTTGGATTGTAACATTAGAAAATTTACGGTAGAATTTAGACTATAGAATTTTTTGATGTAGCTGTATCTAATGTAGTTGTAGAAATTAAATAAGAGAAATGGTAAAAAGGAAATATATTCATACATCAATATTTTAAGAAGGAAATAAATTCATACATCCATTTTTTTGCTTTAGAAAGTAAGGCTTCTACAACTTTTTTTTTATTGATTTTAGTTTTAAAAACTACTTAAAACATTATTGGTAACTTAAATGGTTGTACATATAAATTAAAGTTAAAGTTACTAGTTACAACCCAACTAATCACCCCCAATATTTTTCTTCCTTTTTTGTGTTTGTTTTAGATATATCTTACAGCATTTGAATGTATCCACATATGTCATCACATGATGATTTCAGAATCCTTAGAAAAATATGTTACTATATCAATATATCCCTTATATATTAAACAAGTAGCATTTTTAAAAACAAACCTTAATTGTGTAAGTTAATAACAAAATTGCCATTATGCTTAGGTGTCAGCATATTAGGCATTCTCACATCCTTATTCTAACAACCCTTTTATTACTATACTATTTACATGAATATGCCATTGGACATCCCATCACTTATATCATTTATTGATATTATCATAGAAACTATACATTCGTATACTCATTATGTGAACGTTCATTATATAAATAAACGTTAGTGCACTCACTATAATACAAACGAATAGTCAAGTTCATATTGTTTTCTTTAAAACATTTTTTTTCTCTAAAATATATACAAACATTATTTCGAACCCTTATAATAGTTACCTCTTCAAAGAATAAATTACTTGGTACAAAAAATAACCTTTCTATCATCCAAGATTTTCGAATTGCTAACTTTAACGAAACTTTTGATTTTGATATATTTTATGTTTATACTTTTGATTATGATATATTTAAGTTTTATATTGGTTTAGACTTTCAATTATATCGGTTTATAGTTTTGATTATAAAGTATAGAATCTAACTATACCAAACACTTTAAAAAAAAATAAACTATACAAAACTTAAGGTCAACAAAGTAATGTTTTTTGTCAAAAAAAAAGTAATGTTTCTATGGGTGTATTTCTCGGTGTTAAATCAATATATTCACTGAATACTATTAAACTACAGAATATAATGGTAAAAATCTCATTGATTATAAGAACTAACAAAATCGGTTTATATTTGTTACAAATATCACTGATTACAAATCTCAATATATTCTAACATTATATGGTAAATACAATAATCTACTGGTAGAAAATATAGAAACTGGAATATCTATAATTATTCATATAGACATCGATGAATAACAAGTTTTAAATGGTACCAAATAATTGTTAACAACTAATTAGCTAATCCATAACCATTTCAGCAAATAAATATCATTATTACAATATCAATACTAATAAAATATAAGCAAAATTTTGGACCCAACTTTATTTTAGATAGAATATTTTTAAAATATTATACACTATAATATTTCTAAATTTCTAAAAGTGTATCTACATATATTAATATCTATGAAAATATCCTAATAATTTTAATACCTATCTCCAATTAGTATATAAAATCACATATCATTTAGGTGAAATTAATATAAATGTATATTACAAGAAAATATAAATACAAATATGTTTTAATCAATGTTTTTTTTGTCTACAAAAAAAAAATCAATGTTTTAAAAACTCACTCATACATTAACCAGGCTATTTTTAGTTATTGGGTAATTTTAATATATAATAATATATATCAATATTAAAAAATAGAAAAATCATGTTTTAAAAATATAGTAAAGTTTTAATTTTTTTTTTCATTTCATATAACAGATAAAAAGATAATTAAGTATTTTTGTAACAAGTTAGAGTTACGACATATAATAAAAATACAATAAGATTAAAATTAGTTAATATTTAAATATCCAATGTAAACATTAAAATTAAATTTTTAAATTTTTAAAAATTACAATTTAAATCATATTGGATTGGATTACATTTCCGCTATTATATATCGGATCACCGGGTGTACCGTTCGTCTGAAGATCTAAGTCAAGTTTAAAAACGCTGATTTAAGTGCAATTTTTTAAATAGATAAAAATATTACAAATTAACAAAAACATTGTAACATTATTAATAAAAATTTTCATCATAAAATATTCCACGGTTTCACCAAAACCGAATCCCCTTTCACTTAATTTTCATCAATTTTTTTAAAGTTAAGACAAATGAGTTTTGTTTGTTTTTAAGACTTAATAAAAATGAGATAAGCTTTCAGTCATTTAATATTAGGCCTAAATAAGTTATCTTGCTACTAGACTGATTAGAAAAAAATTGTTTTCAACTCAAATTGTCAAAATATTAAAAAAAATCCAATCTGTAAAATGTAATATAATGTTAAACTAAATTATAGTATACATGATCACAAGTATGTAATTTAAACATATATAGCAAATTATAATAAACATAATCTTAAATTAAATTATAATATACGTAATCACAACTTTGTAATTTGAATATTTTTATAATTATCTCATTCCGCGCAGGACGCGGATCACTACCTAGTATATTACTAATGCAGAAAAAATATTTTATATTATTTCCTTAAATAAAAGATATGCAGTTACCTAATATGATTAACAAATATATGACAATTAATGATTTTGAATACTAAATATATTATACTAATCTTTTTTATCTTTCATCTTTTTATTTAATTTATATAATTAAAATATTTAAACAATTACATTAATAATATAATTAAAATTTTAGATTTTTCTTATATGTTATATTTTGAATTTTTTAAAACGACTATAAAACAAAAACTGTTAAAAGTCTTACGATGAAAATTTTGTGAACAGTTGTTTTACTTTTTTGTTATTAAAAATACAAATAATCATAAAATCATATGAATATGAAGTATCTTTTAATAGATATTCTCTATATATTAAAAGAGAAGCATTGTCATTTAATATCTTTACACTATATTGGACACATGGCAGTTTTATAACGATTTTAATTTGAGTATGATGACGTGTCGTTCACAAACAATCATTTAACAATTAATGTGTTAAATTAATGTGTTCACACATATTTTTTAAAATCTACCGCAAACAATTTAGTGTATTCATATACTAATTTTTTAATCGGTTCATTTTATTTTTTGCATTTTTGACATTTGTATTAGTGAACTAAAATTATTTTTGTACAACTATTTAATATTATCGTTGAAAAAAATTCAAATCATTAAAATTCACATCAACTATCTGGATTGAGAATGTTCTTAAAAATTGAAAATTTTGTAACTTGCTGAAATTACTAATGGTTGAGGCTTCTATACACAAAAACAACAAATAGTTGTGATTAGTTATGTATTAAGAAAACCAAAAACTAAAATAAAAACCACAAACAATCATCCTCTAGATCTTATGGGCTATAATAAAACCAAACCAAGTTTGTTCAAAATATTTCCAGTTCTGAATTTTATCCATATTTATTAGTTTGATTCTTTATATTTCAAAACTAATAAATTTATTATCATTCATAATTAAACTAATATCATCATTTTAATTAAACGAAATTATTAATTTAAGGAAGAGATTACATATTTCCTATATTCGTAACTTATTTTAGTTTAATTATGAATGAAAATATTTTTTATGTTTTTGAAATATAAAGAATCGTTTTTTCTTTTGGGATAAAACAATTTATCACAAAGCAAAAAGAATTTTCAAAAGGTCACGTGAGGTATCATGCATGGATCAGTGGATGTATACACGCACACGTGCCTAACACAACAACAACAGTTAGACGAACCGGACCCCAAGTGGTGTCCATCAAGACGTGTGTAGCAGTGAACCTGTTCGGTTCTTTCCCGTCTATAAAAGATTCTTCACGCGTCATGTTTCGGTCATTGGTCAAACATTATTGATTTTTTTTTGAAACAAAACATTATTGATTTTACCCACTGAAATTCAAAATAAATGGGTGACTTACGTTTTTTTGGTTTGTGAAAAGGGTGACTTACAGACTTACAGTTGACTTTTTTTTTGAGAAAAGAGTTGACTTATTAATTCCTTCATCTGTTACTTTATTTCAGCTAAATGTTTTCAAAAAGGTGGAATTTGGCTGAGATTTTCTCCCAACAGTCCACATAACTTTACTTTTTTTTTTTAACATTGGAACCGATTTACACGTAACATAGTACATATTTCAACATTGAAAACACGTGTTTCTATGTTTAAAACGTCATTTAATCAAAGAAAAACATACAATACTGATATATGTTGTATAACATAATATTATATAGCATGCACAAAATGATTACTATAAAAGCAAAATTTATGAAAACTATGCAATATTTGATTAAACAAAATAAAACTTTGATGGTGGATAAATTACATTTATATAAATAATTTAATCTAGTGTGGTTAAATTGATTAAACGAAGCCCTGTTCGTTTACACATCGTATGACTTGCGATTTGTGACTAAGATTATCTTCGTTTACGTGTCGTATGATCTGAGATTTGCGACCTTCGACTAAACCTGCGACTGAATTATGTTCGTCTACACGAGATGTCGTGTGATCTGCAATTTGCGACATGCGATCAATCGTGCGATCAGTTTTTTTTTTTTAATTTTTAGTCGCTGTTTTTCGGACGACTTAAATCGAAACGTATAACTGGTTGCGTAACATCGAAACGAACAACGACATGTGGTTTACGACTTGCGACCAATCGCAGGTCGCAAGTTACGCGACAGCAAAACAAACAACAGCCTGCAACTTACGATTAGTCGCATGTCGCAAGTCGCAGATCGCGCGATAATTTTGACCGGAGTAATTCGTTATGTTTTTTGTTTGTCAACTTCACAGTGTTTTTTTTTGAGCAAATTCAACTACATTGTGTTTATGTGGTAAAGTTTAAAAGGTTTGTTTGACTCGTGGAGTCAATCTCCAGAAAAGAGCAAGTTGAAGAATCTTGCCTTCTTATCTGTCCATACAAGTGGTACGTGCACAAGCGGATCCAACTCTTCGTTTCTTCTAGTAAAAAAAATAAACGAATTTTTTTTTTTTTTTTTAAATAGACGAATTATTAGTTTTTATAAGAAAATTAGAATGGGGAGAAATCTATACTATACTAAAAGGCAAATAAGATCAAAGGAGAAGGCCTCCACGTCAGCAAATTAATTCCAACCAATAGAAAAAGAGTTTTCGTCCACGTCAGATCCATCGTTTAGCTCTGCTGGACTTCAAAACCTGGTCCATCTACTCTGATCTATCCTCCTGCGTTTCTCCTGCGCCGTTCACGTTCCCTGAAATCCTCAGACGACGGTTTCTTCAGATGTGTAACGATGAGAGTATGTCTTTACTTCTCACCATTAAACATTTCTTTGATTTTCTCCCACTACGATTTATTCAATCATCTCCTTCTTATTACACAAACTCAGTTGCTGAGTTGAAGCGTTGCATCTGCTTCCTCACCAACGTCTTGCCCAAGCGCCAGAAGCTTCTCTATTCCAAAGTCGGCAACAAGCTCTCCGATGACTCGCTTCTGCTCTCTCAGATTCCACTCAAGCCCTCTCTTAAGATGACGCGATCGGGTCCTCCTCCTCTCTCTTATGCCTTTTCTTAAGAACCCTAACTCTATCTTTGGAGAAAATTGAAAATTTTGATTTTGTTTTGCAGGACTACAGAAGATGATTTAATTGTATATCAAGTAACATCTCAGGACATTGTTGATGACTTTGAGACGAAGTGGTTGATGTTAAAGACAAAGAGCTTAATTCAATTTTCTGAGTTGAAGGACGGGAGATGCAAACAAAAGTTCAGAGCATACTCATACGAATTTGGGAAGTTCAGAAATTTTTTAAAGGTGGGAGATCACGGGTGTCGATAGCGAAGGTATACACAAGACCTTTTTTTAACAATCTCTTTATGTGATGCTTCATCTTCACCGTTCTTAGGCCACTCTCATCCAAGGGTTATTTCAAACATATATTCCCTTGGCAATCTAAATTTATTTATTTTAATATCTTATCTCATGTCTTTGAGTTAACCGAACCAGTCTCTCCGTTAGCTGAAGAAGGATTACGTTTCGTAACCAAACTGATCTGGTTCGATTAGCTAACACGAACACACAGCTTCCAGGTACAGAGATGATTTGTATATATAGATGGTCTTATTATGAATTGGTATCGAACTCAATTCCTGTATCACTCTTTCTGTTTGATAGGAAGGTGTTCATATATTTTAGGAAAGATGGGCACAACTGGAGGAAGAAGAAAGATGGTAAAACGGTGAAAGATGGTCACGAAAAGCTCAAGGTTAATAATATATTTACATTCATGTTTCCTCACCATTGTTTTTAATAAATATTGCAGAGTAACATTGTTTAAGTATATATATAGGTTGGAAGCATTGATGTGTTACATTGTTACTATGCACCTAAATACTACTTCTAGGACCCATTTTTACTTTGACAATGAGGTGGCCGCAAGCCAGAGACTATTTCAAGAGTACTCATCTTATTACTCACACGTCTAAAAATAATCTACACATATCTCTGTTCATAACTGATTATATACAATATGCAGGTTGTCTTCAAAACCCAAGAAGGACACTACCAGTGCGAAGCAGTGCCATGGTGTAAAGAAGCTCGAAAAGGTTTCACTAGGAGAATTGAACAACTATGTTCTGGAGTCACCCCCACAAGTAAGTTTCTGATAATTTACTTCCTCAACCTCATGCTCCTGTGGACTAAGAATTCTTTAATAACTGCAGGCCATTGAGTTTCTATGCAAAGCCAAGATCGCGTCACTGGAAACTAAAAACGGATGGTGTTAAATCTCCTGTGCTAAATGCTCCAAGAAGCTCCAGTGAGGAAATTCTTCGTTCACATGCCCTACATGTTTTAATGTTTTAATGCCAGTTCTGTTGGAGTTGTCAGGTTCAGTTCACTTATCTATATTAACCTTGCTTATTAAAAACAACCTTTTGTTATTTGTACCAACTATTTGAAAGAAAAAAACACAATTGCAAGGTATCGTGTTGTGTTGCTGTGGAGGCGGGTGATGATAAATCTCTCTTTGTAGCATTCGATTCAGCTTTGACTAAGCTGACAGGAACATGGCTCAGAGCTACAGGAATCAGGGCTGCAGAAGTTGCGAATCCTATGGTTTGTGCCTTATGAATATAGTAACCAAAGTTTATAGTTCCACATCAAAATATTTATATTTACTAACATGTGTACTGACAATATGCAGGACCATGATGATCAAGACCTAAGAGGCTATCAACTCCCTCGCTTCTTCCAAAACATTGTTGGAAATACATATATTTTCCATCTGAAGCTCAAGTCTTTCACTGTTGCTCGGATCTTCAACCACAATGAGAGAATCCAAGGACCTGCTTTTGCACCAAATGTAAGTCTTAAAAAACTATTTCATTCCACTTACAATACCACAAAAACCTAACATGTTATATATTTCCTCTATAGACAGGCGGAAACAATCCTGATGATGATATGGATTGAGAAAAATGTGTTTCTACCAAGTCCCATGCTGGTGGATCCTCCACTAATAGTGGCCCAAAGAATGGTGATGGTGCAAACGACCCATCTGATGCTCAGGAAACAATGTCAAATGTTGAGACCGAGAACACCCTCATTGAGAATGTTGCTGGCGTTGACAACGTGACATCAGGAGGAAACCCAGACAAGAAGCCCAAAATTGTATAGATTCCTGCATCAACGTACGAGGAACTACGCCAGCTTTATCACTTATGCTTTTTTTCAATGGCTTTTTGTTTACAAAAAGGACAATTAATCCACTTTAAATTTTAGTTTCTTATCATTTCTTCGACTTATTTAATAATAAATTTGGCCTTTCTTTTATTCATGAAATTCATTGCTACTATATAATCACAAGCTTTATCATAGCAGCAATTTCATAATCCAATAACTAGGGGTGGGCATATCGGCTTAGTTTCGGGTTCTGTTTGATTTTGTTAATTTGGATTTTATAAAACTCAACCCAATTAAAACCAAAGTAGCTTTGGTTTGGATTCGGTTTGAGTTTAGTTTGGTTCAATTTAATTCGATTTTGGTTTAGATTTAGTTTGTTTTGGTTTTGATTAAGTTTGGTTTACTTTATTATAGTTTAGTTTGGTTCGGTATAGTTTAGATATGTAAACTATAAAAGATAAAGTGGATATATAAATTTTGTTAGTTAAAATATCCATTACTAAAATTCAAAAAACAATATATCCAAAAACTGAAAATTCTAAACAATAATTTTGTTACATAATTTTACTTTTAAACAATGGATACTAGAGAAGAACGGCTACAATTTAGATGCTTATAGTTTTTAGGTTTTGGTTTGAATACAATCTTTAGGTATTAGGATTAGGGAATATATATAATAGTATTATTTGAATCATATTTGATTTTTCTTTTAATATATAGAAGTTGAGAAAAAATGGAAAACAAAAACTTTAACTAAAACTTACAATATGTTAATATATATATAGATAAAAATATATTGGATTATCGGTTTGGTTCGGTTTGCTTCGGTTTAAACCTAAACTAAACCATTTGGTTGAGTAAAACATTAACCAGTTAAGTTATATAAAGAGTACGGTTTGGTTTGGATTGGTTTAGTTTTGGTTAGGTCGGTTCGGTTCGGTTTGGTTTAAGTTTTTTTTCCATCCCTGCCAATCACACACAATTTTTTTTAATCAGACAAACCAAATACTAACCAAAGTCTAAGCAAAAATAAAAACTTAATTATATAGAAGACGTGTTTTGGGTGCTTAGTATTATACGTTTACTCACCAAAAGAACATGTGTTAGCGTCTAGATGTATTATCATCTCTGCAAAAGCATGTTCTTCCAACCACTTTATACATGTAGAACCTAAATTTACACACACCACACAAAGATCATATGGTTAAAACCTGTTAAATTGATTTACCTTTTTATATTAACTAAATTTCATTGATGTAATTTTAATTTAACTTAATATTATTAAATATTATCAAAATTTATAGAAGTGTTAAAAATGATGAATTACATATTCAATATAAAACAGATAAAACAATGTTTTATTTCTACTTATACGAATATGTATATAAATTAATGATTTATGAAAATGAAACTATATGTTTAAAAAATCATAAACTAAACATTGTATTATTACACTAAAAATCATAAATTTAGTAAAACCAAAATTCAAAGTTTAAATCTGCCAAAAACAGAAAATGGCTGAAAATTAAAAATATGTTGGAGGGAGAGTTTGTGCCCTGGTCCATACACCTGCACGAAGGATACTCTTATGTCGAATGAGACATAAAAAAAAAGTTAGGGGTTTGAAAATATTTTCGACCAAAGTATATAAACATCTAACTATGTAAATAAGTGTGTTTCATTTAACAAATGCAGATGACTCAGGCTTTGAATGAACAAAATATTTAAATAATCATTATAAAAAACTGAGTAAACCACGTTTATTCGGAATATTATGAATAGCTTGGTTTCTTAAAAATCACATATATTTGGTATATTATGGATCACTAAATTAAAACCATTTAAACTTGGTTAGGTTCAATTATAATTGGTTTGATTTTACCGGATTGAGCACCCCTAAATAATTCACACCGACTTTCTTATTGCTTTGAGAAATTCAACACTCTCATTCCAAACACAAATATTAAAACATATAATCAGTAAATAAACTATCAATACACTTTTCCGCGCGTAGCGCGGAGAAAGAATCTAGTGTCATATAAAACTCACCAATGCTTCAATCCTTTTGAACTCATTAGCTTGAGAAGGATTGTGATCGGTACTCAGAGCTTCCGCAACGCCACCGCGGCTTATAACCGCCCGACAATCTCCGGCATTAGAAACCGCAAGCTCACCTTCCGATATCAGAGCGGTCACACAACACGCGCCGCCCCTAGAGCCTTCTTTCAAGAAGTCCTCGTCCGTTTTGATGTAACCATCGCGTATCGCTCTCTCAACCGAGTAACCTTCTTGTCCCGATCTCACTGCCTCCATCGCCGCCTCGATGTTGTCGCCGAGATTCTTCACCGCGAACTCCGCCGCTTTGGATCCGCCGTGACCGTCGAAAACGCCGAAGAAAGCCTTTTTGCGAACTCCTCCGTCGGTATCAACCGCCGCGACATGTCTATCTTCCATTGGTCCGCGTCTTCCTCTCTTGCAATAAACGGAGTAAACTCCATCTTCTTCAGCTTCGATAACCTCATGTTCCTTTCCCGGCGTCTTCGCCGTCGTACTTGACCACGGTGCGACCGCCGGAGGCAACTTTAGGTCAAGCATCGGTGGTCGCTTTCTTTTCAAAGCCGTGTTAGAATCAGGAATCGAAGTCGTCTCCTTCTGCTTCCTTGGAGGACACGCTACCATTGCCAGCTTCGGTGGTGTCGAACGAGGTGAAGACGACGGCGTTTTGACCGACCTCGGAGAAAAAACAAGCGGGGATGGGAAGTAAACAGGAGATTCCGGAGCCATGATTACTGATCCATTCATGGTATAATCGTTGGTGTGATTCTTAGAGTTAGAGAGTTGCATATAAAAAAGGTAAAAGTAGGGTTGGGCTTTGATTAATTTATTTCTTGTTGTTTACGTCAGGGAAGGCAAGGACCTTGTGAATAGCGTAATAGTGGGCGGTTATGAGTCTTTTATATATGACCAAGTTTTGGTCAACGGTCAACGACGATTGTTTCTCTTTCTGCATGCTAATTAACAGCTACGTGACCAAATCTCTCTCTCTCTCTCTCTCTTGAAGTTTAGTCAAAGTCCCGTCGGTGCCAAAATTACACATATCTATCATATTTTTCTTCTGTTTTTATCTTTATTTGGTAAGGTGCTTTATTATATGTTGCCATTACGAGATTTTATATTGCTGAATTTCTAGTTGGACCCGGTTATCACGTCAAATCTTTAAGCTTTGAATGCTAAACAATCGTCCATTGAATTTGATTGTGTCATCAATTTGATTATTCACAAATTATGTAGTTAATTATCTTAATTACGATCTAGTAAGTGTTCCGAGATGCACGATCTGATAAATTGATTTTAGTTATGTTAACTGTAATTGTATAAATTAAAGAAAGTCATTGATTCATTCACGCCATTTGTTTTAGTAATTAAACTGAACGCATAAACATAAATGCATCGGCTGCAAATGTCATGTATGAATCTGAGTCTGAGAATGTATTATCAAGAACGTGAGTTACAAGTTCCTGTGCTGTACTGTAACTACAGATTTATAAGCCAATTAGCTTTAAATCATGAATTTTCAAGTCGATATATAATAAAATAATAATAATAAAATAATAATAATTAAATGTTAATCTGGATACGTAAATGGTTCCCAACTAACTTTTGATGGAATGTTTTCGGGAATACAAAGTGATGAATAGACTCGAATAAGAAAAATAGACTTGGAACGTATACATTTCAAGAAAATATTAGTTCGGGGGCTTAAATTAGGCTTTACTCGATAGCTCTCATGAATATTCATTTTATATGAAAGGTTTTAATCACTCCGTATGATTTCAAAACGTAGAACGAAATAAGACGGATGGTTTTCTTTTCGTACACCTAGCAAAATGTATTGTATTAATTTTCTTCAGGAAAGAGGAACACCATCTCGATTTGAGACATCATACCATACGTAAATGTGTATGTATTAATGTATTGTTTGTGAATAATTGGGGAACAGTTGACTTTACCTATATATGAATATAAATAACTTCTCCTAAAGGTTCAGTCTCAGGAGGCCTTTTTGACTTGGCAAACCACTATAACATTAGAGTTTACTTTTGGTTAGCACATACAACTAAACGTTTATTAGACATAAAATAAATTCACATTCATAAAAGAAGCAGTTAGTCAAATATGCCACATGTAATTTAGAGGTTAACTATGGATAGTTGGTAAGCTATGGTCAAAACTGAGGGGCACAGTTGTCCTTCAACAGTAGTAATTATACGAATCAGAAAGTCAGGTTTCATATGATCTCGGAGAGAAGACGAGAAGGAGCAAAGAGAAAATCTACCACTGGTTGCAAGTGTAACCTATCTATTTTATTAAAATAGAAACATTTTGTTGGATCTAACATTTATTTTGTAAGTTTTTAAATTAAATACACATTTATATTTTATAATTAAACATACGCTAAATCACTAATGTTCATTTCTTTATACTATTATCCATGTTTCCAAATAATATATTTATTTTTATACTATTATCAATAGTTCCTAACAATATATTTTTATACTACTATCAATGTTTTCAAACAATACAATAATTAATCTTAGTTATTTTATATCTATCATTTTCTCTTTGAAATTTTGTAGAAACGTCATAATTTCATAAATTACAAAATAATGAATTTTAAAGTTTGGACTATAAGACTACAAATTATGAAACTATTACAATTTAAATCAAATTAGATTACATATTGGTCATCCATCAGTTCAATCGATTAGTTTCGGATTTTAGTGATTTTTTTAATATGAATATTTTGAAAACCTAAATTGAATTGTCAGATCTCCGGATTTACCGGTATAGTCACAATCAGGTTGAATTTGAAAACACTGATTTAAATACAACAATATTATAAATACACACTCTTTAAAAATTACCAAAATATTTGTTAAGTTATTAATGAAATTTTTCATCGTAAAATATTCTGCGCTTGTAAAGCGCGGATCAAGATCTAGTCCATCATAAAAACTAAAAAGTAACAATTAACATACTACCCGATTTGTAATGACTTAACGGCGTAGAAATTATAGCCATATACTACTCTGAACAGTAAATACATATTAATATTAATTTTATTATTTAAATTACTCAACAAAAACCAGCTATACTTAAAACTCGTGAAAACTGTTAAGCTACACTTTAGCCTTATTTTATTAAAACGACTTTTTATTAATTGGAAAAAACAGACATACAACAAGAGCCACACAAAATGAATATGGAATCAGTTTCCAAAATTTTTTTCTCATAAACATTGAAATGATAATTTAGCGTACATAGAGGAATGGAAAACACTAATTTAAAATGTGGATATAAGACGGTTTTATAAATTTGACCAGTAATGTAATTTAACGCAAAAACACATATTATTATACATAGAATAAAGCTGCAGGTTATATAAATTGACCGTAGGGAGTAATCATTTACATGAAGTCTCTCTGATTTTTCTTTTTCGATTTCGTCTTTATCCTTCTTCTCCTTCTCTCTTCTATCGGGAACAAGAGAGGTTGAGAAAAAAAAAATCGTGAGATATGGTTGAGACGAGACGCAGCTCTTCCGCTTCCAAGCGTTTCTGTTCTTCTTCCTCGTCCCCTGAACCGTCTTCTTCCTCTCCACGCCCCACCAAGCGATCTAAGGTCAAGATCGATGCCGCTATTGAATCTGTACGTTAAGTTCTTGTCCGAATCTGAGCTTTTCTTTTTGTTTTGGTTTCGAATCTGATTTTTATTTTTTTGATTAATTAACCTAGGCGGCGGCGGCGGCGGCTGAACCGGCGGGGTCATCGTCGGCGAGCGAGATTCCGATTGAGAATCAAGGACCGGTTTCGGATCCTGGATCGGAATCTGGGGAACCGGAGCTTGGATCCTCTGATCCGCAAGGTGTGGATGCGGAGAAGCCTGTTGTCTTAACTGATGTGCCTGTTGTGATGGAGATCTCTCCTGAAGCCGACGCTAACCCCGAATCCGATGTCTTGGCTACGACACCTACTACTGTCGCAGGTTTGCTGTTTCTCTGTCTCTCACGCTTTTTTTGGTCTGATTTAATTATCATTTCTAATGTGTCTTAATTGTGGATTTAGGTGAAGTGGTAACGGATGGTGAGAAGTCAAAGGCCGGGAAGAAGCGAGCTAATAAGGCTCCATGGGCGAAGCTACTTTCTCAGTATTCTCAGGTCTGTCAAGTTTCATCAGTGATTGACTGATTGTTCTTTTTTTTTTGGTTTGGTTTGATCTAATTGGGCCTTTAGGGTTTACCAGTGTGCAGTTGTTTTAATAATTTTAGTAAAAAGGTTTGGTCTTTCAGTTCATTCGTTTTAGTTGTCTGCATGTATGTGTTCTTTATATTTTTCCGACATAATTATTTGTTGTTATGTTTAGCATTATGCAATTTGTTTAGTCTTTTCAGTAAAGGTTTGGTCTTTCAGTTCTTGCCGAACGAGTTTAGTTGTTTTCATGTCCGGTTCTTTTATTTATTTTATTTTTCCGACAGAAGTATGTTGTTATGATTGAGACTTTTCTACTTCTTGACTACGATACTTCTGTTTATCTGATTGTCCTAATGCTTGTCTTTATGTAATTTCAGAACCCTCACCGTATCATGAGGGGCCCTGTGTTCACTGTTGGACGCCGAGGATGTGATTTATCTATCAAAGACCAATCTATGCCCAGCACCCTCTGTGAAATCAAGCAGTCTGATGTAAGTACATCTCATTTGCCTCTTTTTCTAACTCAGTCTCCTAAAGGAGAAAAACCTTTTTTTTTTATAATTCTTATATAATTGATTGTGCAGCACGGAGGTCCATCGCTTGCAACTTTGGAGATAACAGGGAATGGAGTTCTCGTTCAGGTGAATGGCAAGTGTTACCAGAAAAGTACTTGTGTTCATCTTCGTGGTGGTGACGAGGTCATCTTCAGCAATTTTGGCAGACATGCTTACGTATCCTTTTTGTAGTTAGTGTCAAAATTTATTTATAACGTTCTATTTAAATTCATTGGCATTAGTCGGAAGTCATTCCAAACTCGGGTTAGGTAATATGGTATGTAGTCCACTTTGTAGCATTAATTGTGTTACTTCGATAACTTTTCTTAACGGATATCTAGATATTTCAACCTCTTAAAGATGAAAATCTAGCTGCTCCAGACAGAGCTTCTTCAGTGAGTGTATGCGAAGCTCGAGGTGCACCTCTGAAAGGGGTTCACGTTGAGACAAGAGCAGGAGACTCCTCAGCTGCTGATGGAGCCTCTATATTAGCATCTCTATCAAAGTACCGCAACTTCCATCTCCTACCACCAATTGCCAAATCTGCCAAAAGGCAGCAGCAAAACCCTGAGGTTCCTGTTGTACCTTCCAGCTGCAATGATTGCATCTCAGACACCGACATGAACGATGCCGATGATAGTAACAATGATCATGCTGATACTGCTTCTGTGGAGAAAACCCCTCCTTGCGCTGCCGATGAGAACCTGAACGCTGATGGCAGTGGACTGGATCCTTTTCAAGAAGCTGATGGTGGAAACCCTCCTGGTTCTGGTTTTGAAATTAGACCGATCTTGCGCCTTCTTGGGGAACCTTCTTCAATTGATATAAGGGGCATCTCCAAACTGCTGGATGAGAGAAGGGAAGTGCGAGAACTCCTTAGAGAATATGATCTTTCATCTACCATATCAACTAGACGCCAGGCGTTTAAGGATAGCCTTCAAGGAGGAGTACTCAATGCTCAAGACATAGATGTTTCTTTGGAGAACTTCCCATATTTTCTAAGGTCTGGCTGCTGCTATATATTTTGTGTTATATTCATTCTGATGGTTTTGATGATTTATAGCCTAAACATTTTTTGAATTTCTCTCAGTGCTACGACGAAGGATGTTTTGATAGCGTCGATGTATGTCCATATGAATGGTGGAAGTAAGTTCGCTAAGTATGCATCAGACTTGTCTACTACGTGTCCCCGTATCTTGCTCTCTGGACCAGCAGGTATGAGAGCTTAGCATTATTGGTGCTTTGTCTTAGATGCCTATCTATCTAACAATGTTTTGCCATATGATTTGTTTTTAGGCTCTGAGATATATCAGGAGATGTTGGCAAAAGCGCTTGCAAAAAGATTTGGGGCCAAACTAATGGTCGTTGACTCCCTTCTGTTGCCTGGGGTAATCTTCTTTTCTTTTCCTATATTTTCTATGTTGTTTTAGTTCTAGAGATTACATCTAAACATAATGCACCACGAGTGATGATTTTAAATTCTATGTTATTGGATATGATATATATATATATATATAAATTTTATTTAAAATTTGGTGTTGTTCAATGTGATTTAAATACATTTTTTAAAAATCTGTTGTTCAATGTGATTTAAATACATTTTTTAAAAATCTAGTGTTAATTCAACTTTAAAGGATTTAATTTATTTTTTTGTATTTTAAACTGATTTCAAATCATTTGTTTGGAGTCTCATGAATAAATGATTGAAATCAAAATTTAAGGCATACTACAAAAATTTAGAATTCACCAATTTGAACTATTTTAAAACTTGATAGATTACAAAACATTGATAATAGATTTTAACTCACTGTTTGAATAACAATCCCAAAAATATTTTGTTTTCAACTTAGTAATAAGTGATGTTGCTGACATTTGGTCCCAAATAGTTTAGATGTTATAGCTGTCACTGTGTTTATCCGCCACTGTGTTTTTGAAGAATAGTAGATTTGGTTTGTCATTTTGTGCTGTTTCTTGGTGGCTTTAGGGATCACCATCCAAGGAAGCTGAAACTTCTAAAGAAGGATCCAGGCGTGAAAGACTATCTATGCTTGCTAAACGAGCTGTTCACGCCGCACAAGCATTGCAGCAGAAGAAACCAACTTCAAGTGTGGACGCTGATATAACAGGTGGCTCAACATTGAGTTCTCAAGCTTTACCAAAGCAAGAAGTGTCAACAGCAACTTCTAAAAGTTACACATTTAAAGCAGGCATGTTGGTTTTTTATCGTCTGGTGGTTAAACATTCTTTTGATGTACCACTTACTGAACATGCATTTTTTTATCCATTTTATAGGTGACCGAGTAAAGTATGTAGGTCCTTCATCTTCTGCTATTTCTTCTCTTCAAGGCCCACCCCTTAGGTATTGTTTACCATTTTTTCCAAGTCTTTTCACATTTGCTGTATTTGAAACTCAATTCTAACACTTCTCTTTGTCTATTTATTAATAGGGGACCGACCATTGGTTTCCAGGGAAAAGTACTCCTTGCATTTGAAGACAACTGTTCTTCAAAAGTTGGGATTAGATTCGATAGGCCTGTGCCAGATGGCAATGATCTTGGTGGCCTGTGTGAAGAAGACCACGGCTTCTTTTGTGCTGGTAATTACCATGCGGTTATTTCCAATTTTGACCCACTAAAGAGCATATTATTATTTTACTAATATCCTTCTGTGTTTCCAGCTAGCTCACTCCGGTTAGATGGTTCTTCTAGTGATGATGCTGACAAACTCGCCGTTAATGAAGTCTTTGAGGTATATTTTACTCTCTTAAGTTATGTGGAGCGCCTACTCTATCCACTTGTTGACCTCTTGACTCATATCACAGGTTGCACTTAGTGAGAGTGAAGGAGGGTCGTTAATACTGTTCCTGAAAGATATTGAGAAGTCGCTGGTTGGGAACAGTGATGTGTATGCAACCTTGAAGAGCAAGTTTGAGAATTTACCGGAAAATATTGTTGTCATGGCTTCACAAACCCAGCTGGACAGCCGAAAGGAGAAAGTTAGAAACTCATTTAAAATTTCCCTGCTTCTATTTTTGTTTTATCTCTACAGTTAACTAAAATCTTTTATTGTTATTTTTTCAGTCCCATCCTGGAGGTTTCTTGTTTACCAAGTTTGGTGGCAACCAGACGGCATTACTAGATCTTGCATTCCCGGTTTGATACCTAACTTGTCTTTAGTTGTTTTTTCACTATTGAAATTGCTGTGTATCTTTTTTGAGTATGTTGAAACTGATTTTGAGATTATCTGCAGGATAATTTTAGTAAACTGCATGATAGGAGCAAAGAGACTCCTAAATCACTGAAACAGATAACTCGGCTGTTTCCTAACAAAGTCGCCATCCAGTTACCTCAGGTGGAACCTTCTTCTTGCTTTGGTACATTTGTATTTTTTTTTATTTCAGTATCTTATGCTCTCAAGACATAATAGGATGAGACTTTGCTCTCGGACTGGAAGGAGAAGCTGGACCGTGATACAGAGCTTTTGAAGGTTCAGGCTAATATAACAAGCATCCTAGCTGTGAGTATCTTCTCATCAAGTCCTTCAGCTATCTAACCGTTTCTAGTTTCTTTTATTTTGTTAATGTTATTTTTTGTTGATAAATCCCCACAGGTCCTCACTAAAAATCGTCTGGACTGCCCTGACCTTGGAATCTTAAGCATCAAAGATCAAACCCTTCCTTCTGAAAGTAGGTGTCTTTGACTTGCTTTGTTTTCTGCTTTGATCAACGCCTTTGTTTTAATTAATTACTGTGTGTGTGTTCTAGGTGTTGAGAAAGTGGTTGGCTGGGCTTTGAGCCACCATCTTATGAACTGCGCAGAACCTACAGTCAAAGACAACAAGCTTGTTATCTCAGCAGATAGGTAAGCATATCCATTGTATATACTGAAATACAGCTTAGATTTTGCAAATAACACTTTGGCATGTGTTGTTGCAGCATTACATATGGCCTGCAGATGTTACATGGGGTTCAGGACGAAAACAAGAGTCTCAAAAAATCCCTCAAGGTATTATATCTTTTCTCCCAAGCTACTTATTAAGTTCAGGGTCTAAGAGTTGTTGCTTTGCTATGCTGTTTCAGGATGTTGTGACAGAGAACGAGTTTGAGAAAAAACTCTTATCAGATGTCATTCCCCCTAGCGATATAGGTGTGTCCTTTGATGATATTGGGGCTCTGGAGAATGTGAAAGACACACTGAAGGAGTTGGTGATGCTCCCTCTTCAAAGACCTGAGTTGTTTGACAAAGGCCAGCTAACTAAGGTACCTTTCATCGCTTTATGACAAAGGCCAGCTAACTAAGGGCATCAAATATATAAATTACGTTATTACTGCAGCCTACGAAGGGTATCCTGTTGTTTGGACCACCTGGTACTGGGAAGACAATGCTGGCAAAGGCAGTAGCTACTGAAGCTGGCGCAAACTTCATCAATATCTCAATGTCCAGCATTACTTCAAAGGTATATCTCAACACTGGTCTAAGTCAAATCTACTAAAAACACTTTAAAACAAGTTTTTTGTGACCGAAATTGTCCATAAAAAAGGACCAAAATATATTTCTAAAAGACTAATCTACTCCTCAACGAATAATACATTTGACTTAAATAAATATTTAACTTATTTAAAATATTTATTATTTAAATTTTATATCCTAAAAATTCTAAATTTTTGTAAACTTATTTTTTTGGGCTATTATTGAGTATTCTTTAATATAATATGAATGATATGCAGTGGTTTGGCGAGGGAGAGAAGTATGTTAAAGCTGTCTTCTCTTTAGCAAGCAAGATCGCTCCAAGTGTCATTTTTGTTGATGAGGTATGTTAGCATTCTCTGTTTCACCTCTCCTTTATGTATTTTCTTGATCTCTGATGATTGTTTGAACATTATTATTTTAGGTTGATAGCATGTTGGGAAGACGTGAGAATCCAGGGGAGCATGAAGCTATGCGTAAGATGAAGAACGAGTTCATGGTAAACTGGGACGGTCTAAGAACAAAGGATAGAGAACGGGTTCTTGTACTCGCTGCTACCAACAGACCCTTTGACCTCGACGAAGCAGTTATTAGACGGCTTCCCCGGAGGTAAACCAACCTTTCTGTTTTCTATATTCATTGTGCCTCTTTTTAATGTTGTAACTATTACTAAACCTTCCGCTGCATTCCTTTTATGCAGGTTGATGGTGAATCTTCCAGATGCGACCAATAGATCAAAGATCTTGAGCGTTATTCTTTCTAAAGAAGAAATAGCACCTGATGTTGATTTAGAAGCGATTGCAAATATGACAGATGGCTACTCAGGAAGTGACTTAAAGGTTTGTACTCATCTCTCTCATCGAGTCTCAATCACCTTGGCTTTGTTAAATCTCACATCCTCTCATTTGGTTGCAGAATCTTTGTGTAACTGCTGCTCATCTTCCAATTCGAGAAATACTGGAGAAAGAAAAGAAGGTTTGGTTTCCAACTTAAATGCATTTACCACTGTTCTAATATTGTTATAAAAATTGGTCTAGGCTTATAATCAGCCTTAAAATAATTATTTTATATAACATTGACATTTGCTTGCTAATCATTAACTCAGCTTATCTATATTCTGACTTGTTGTTTTGACTTCAGGAAAAAACTGCAGCTGAGGCTGAGAACCGTCCAACGCCTCCTTTGTATAGCTGCACAGACATACGTCCACTGACAATGGCAGATTTCAAGGCTGCACATGAACAGGTAGGTTGAAAAAACATATATGTTTTGTTTGCATGTGTTTATATAGATGGAAGATGAGACTAAGTGATCTCAAATACATATAGGTCTGTGCGAGTGTTTCTACGGACTCATCGAACATGAACGAGCTTCAGCAGTGGAACGAGCTGTACGGAGAAGGTGGGTCAAGGAAGAAGACGTCCTTGAGCTACTTTATGTAGAAGAGACGAGTGAGAGAAGGGGAGAGATTTGTTGGTTTTTATCTGATTTTGGTCCTTTCTTTTAATTTATAAAATATTTATGTACAGAAGAGAGAAAAGAGTGTTGTTCGGTTTATTGTCTAATTCATTTTCTTTCTCAACATAAGAAGCTAAAAACATTCGCTGTATAAACTAATACATGCGTATGTATATACAGGTTCGGACCTTTTAAGGATACAAACATATGCCCCTTGTTTACTTTATTATTTCATTAGGCAGATCTTTAAAGACCTAATCTCAACTCTGGGAGATAACCGTGGTGAATGTTCGATTATCCGTAGCCACAGAATCAGCAAAACGGATTCGGTTAGGCATCCCGAGCATGCCAGAGAGTACGTGATGCTAAAATGTCGCAAGACACATCTTCTGTTTTGGTACAAAGAATCAAATTTTACCTTTTGGGGTTTTGTGCAGATAGTAGAACACTTGGAACCCTCCTTGGACTTGTCCACACCGACGACCAGGGATGATGATGTAACTACATTTTGTAAAAATATAAAATGTAACCCTGTTCTATTATTTTCTTAGTCATTGGTCACAGCAGGTCGTCAATCTACTATCTACATTTAGCTATATATGACTAGGAAATGATAATTGAATTAAACTATATCTTGACAAGAATATCAAAATCAGGGATCGTTCTTAGCAAACAAGAATTTGGTTGGATTTCAAAATCAGTTATACAATACCATAAACTAATAAACTTCCTTTACTTTTACTCACTGCTAGGGGTGGGAAAAAAACCCGAACTGAACCAAACCGACCCAACCGAATTCAAACCGACCAAACCAAACCAAACTCTATGTCTAAACCATTTGGTTCAAGATTTGATCTACCCAAATGGTTCGGTTTGGTTTGGTTTTAGACCGAACCAAACCAAAAAACCAAAGTACTTTTAGTTAGATTAATTAAATGTACTAATATTAAAATTTAATATATTTAATCTAAATAACTAAACAAAAATTTATACATTTTACTTCTAAAAAAATTGAATAAACATAAATAAAATTTACAAAAAGAATTGATTATGATGATTATATTAGATTTGAAAATAAGAATATAAAATTATTGGATTGCATCTTCTAAATTTTTATAGACTTTTATTGTGATGTTAGCTTTACATGTAAATATGAAGAGTATAATGATTTATTTTCAAATGATGGTTTATTTATGTTTTTATAAATTATATATTTTTTTAACAAAACTAAACAAAACTTAAAAATCAACTCTATTGAACCGAACAAACACAAACAAAATCAGATTAAACCGAACCAAATCGAACCAAATATACACCAAAACGAAGTAAAACCAAACCAAACCAAACACAAACCAAATCAAACCAAACTAATTTGGATTGACTTTGGTTAAAGTTTTCGTAGACCCAAATAAACCAAACTGAACCGAACCCATAATTTAACCAAAATGCCCACCACTGGTTGATATCCAAAAATAACCGAACATGTGTATATTTATCTTTATATTTCTAGTTTACATCTCTTATTTTATTTAATATATTTATACTGATGTTATACATACTTTAAGATCATATAATATATATATAATTATGGAAAATGGTTTGATACTTACTTAAAATGCATATCAAGCTTTTTATTTCATGTACTAATAAAAGTTACATTCAAATTCCAAAACAATAGCTAAGTTAATGTTTATTTATTTTTGAAATGTTACCTCCAAATATATTAATCATATAATCTATCTATTAAAAAGAAAAAATCAGTTAATCTAAAACTAAAATTTTAAATACAAAAACACTTAGAAAATGAATTTTTCTTTTTAAATCTAAATATCCGAAATGACCTGAAATAACCGAACCCAAACTAAAAATACCCGAACCCGATCCGAAATACAGAAATACTTGAGCATGTTTTATATCCATGTACCAAAAATACCCGAAATCCAAAATACCGACCTGAAACCGAACGAATATCCGAATGCCTATCCTTACTGGCGATCAAGGTGAGGGGAGGGAAGAAGCGGTAGCTGAGCTTTTTAGAATAAAGAATGTATAATTGGTTTGGTTAATGGATAGTTTATAAGTTTTGCTAACTAACTTGACCTAAAATATGCTGATTTCTGATTGGTTGGAATTTCTATGCTGATGTGATGTGGACACTCTCTCCATTGAGAATTAAGAACTATTAATATTATAAGAAATTTTTTAATATATCCCTTATTCTTTTTATATTAATAGAAAATCATTTAAGAATGTGTAACATTTAGTTTGTAATAATTACAAAAGAGCATTGCTGAGTTTTCACTTAATTAAGATGTCAATTAATCTTATGTGGCATCTTAAAAATCAATTGAAAAAAATGTTGGTCAAAAATTCAATTGCTAGGAAATATTAAATTAACCTAAAATATAAGAGCGTTTATTCTTTCATTAAATAAAAGCTACATAATTACCTAATATAATTAACATATATATGACAATTAATTATTATGAATAATTAAGATTTGATAACAATTTTGGCATCCTTCCTCATTTAAAAAAAATTATATTGTTAAAAGAAATTAAACAATTACATTAACCATATAATAAAAAAATTTAGTTTTTTTCTTATATGTTATAATTTGAATTTTTAAAAATGACTTTGAATTACAAAAATGTTAAAAATCCCTTTGAATTTTTTTGATCACTGGCTTAATTGTTTTTGTTATAAAAAGATACAAATGATTATAAAATCGTATTAATATGAATTTGTATTTAATATATATTCATATTAAATAATATACATAGATATTAATATCGTTTAAATTAAACTATTTACCGTTTAAAATATATATATATATATGTGTTAATTTTGAAATTTGCATCGAAAAATACTACATCAGAATTTTTGAGATTAATGGTTTAATTTTTTTTGTTACATCAAATATACAATTGTTAATAAAACCATATGAGTAGGAATTCTCAATAAATAATGTTTATATTAAAATAAACTATATATTTATGTCAATATCTTTGAAATATTATTATATACCATAGAAAATAAATAAAATGAAATTTGAGTTATTTACCATAAATATATGGTAAATAAACAAGAAATATTGTTTTGATTTATGTGATTACTCTAATATTCTATATATTAATTGAGAAACAATTGATTACTCTAGCAAGTATAAGATTTTATTAATTAATATTGTTCAAAAATCTGACAAAAGATCGACACAACTAAGATTTATTTAGAGGTTATTGAAATTACCTAGCTAGAACATAGATTGCACAACAAATTTCTTTTCCTAATCCTAATCTCCTTTCTATTCTTCACAACACCAACATGGAATATTTGGAAGTGTTGATTGACAATCTGAAATGATAACGTTTTTTAAGTTCAACTTATTGTTTTTTCTTAAATGGGTGTAGAACAGTTTTTAATGATTAACTAAATGAGGCAAGTACACAGTAAACATCATTTTCTTTTAAAATTATATCACAATAAAAATATAGGGTTGGACAAAAAAATCTGAACCCAAAAATAGAACCAAAGCCTATCCAAAGAATAATACTGAGTTTTAACCATAATTGTTTAGATATCCGAATAAGTTTAAAATTTTGGTATCTAGAGATCCAAAACCAAACCATATCCAAACCAATATATTTTGGGTATCCGAATATATCTGAATCATATTTATATACATAAATATATTAATTATTTTTAAATTTAATATATAAAAGAAAATACAAAATGTATAAGACGTTTTTAAGTTGTCCAAAATACTTGAAAATATATATAAATAGTTATAAGTACATATTTAAAATAGCTAAACGATACTTAAAATACTTAAAATATATATTGATTTTTATCCAAATATTTAACCTAAGCCAATTTTTATGTTAGGTTTAAGTATTTTGACATACATTATTGAAATTTATATTTTATATATTATTTTTATTTTTAAATTTTGAAAATTTTAAATTTTTAAAGAATATGACCTTTAATTTTTGAAAAAATAGATTATTTGAATCCGAATGGAACTAAATGGTATTTGAATGCCACTTCTAATCAAATATAAAAAGGTTATTGATAACAAAATTAATATTTTTTGTAATATTTAAAGAAAATATATTTAAAAAAAAATTCATTGGTTATCATCTAGTCTCACATTAAAATCTAATTTTTATTTGGTTTGATTTGGATGTAACCTGAAATTTTTGCTAAAGGAAGTAGCTCAGACAGAGTGCTCTAGAAACCAGCATACTCAAACCCTAAAACGTAAAACGTCCATCTTAACCGTTAAATCGTTAAAGGCCCAGCCTTTTAATCCATCACCGTTGATTCGTCGTGACCCACCTTACATTTTGTACACTAGCTTGTACAGGATAGTCACAATCTAGGTAAAGGAAGGTCTTTCTCTGTCAATTAGAAACAAGTTAAAAAAATCTAATCTTTGCGTCACCGTTTGAGTCCATCTCTCTTCTCTCTAGGGTTCTTCTTCTTCTACAAGCTTCCACCAAACATGAGGTAAACAATATTCCTTTCATGGGATCTCTCCCTAACTCTTCCGTTTTTTCGAATCGTCTTCTCTGATTCAATCAGTGCTATTGTTTTTGTTGCTTCACCGCTCACTTCAAACTCCGGTTCAATCAGTGCTATTATCCTCATGGGTTTCTCTTGTAAACTCCGATTCTTTATAGTATCGGTGGATTCAAAGCTACACTTCAATTGGGTTCCTGGGGAATTAGGAAAGTAGGGGTTTTTAATTCAGGTCTAGGGTTTATCGTGTCAGAGAAGTTGGATTCAGGGTTTAGGGTTTATGGTTTAAGTTTGGTATTAATGAAGCTTCAGTTTAGTGGTATTGAATCAATTGATGACAGTTACTTCTTACCTGTTTGGTGTCTTAGATGTGTTTTGTTGTTTTCTCTTTTGTTATGTTTTCCTACGTGTTTGGTCTTGAATGTAATTGCTTCTCTTGCGTGTTTACAGTCGTCATCCCGAAGTGAAGTGGGCCGAGACTACCGACAAGATTTTCCTCACCGTAGTGTTAGCAGATTCAAAGGAGACTAAAGTCAACCTTCTCCCAGAAGGAGTCTTTGATTTCTCTGCAAAAGCTGGTCCTGAAAACCACGTTTATGAACTTAAACTGGAGCTTCACGATAAAGTCAATGTCGAGGTGAGATTCGTAGACTAACCTGTTGGCTCCTGTATGGTTCTAAAACATTTCATTCCGTTTTCAGGAAAGTAAGATCAACATTGGAGCAAGAAGCATCTTCTGCATAATAGAGAAAGCGGAACCGGAAAGGTGGGACAAGCTTATCCGTGGTGGGAAAGCGCCACACTATGTCAAGGTGGATTGGGACAAGTGGGTTGATGAGGACGATGAAGGCAACGCTGGTTAGCATTCATCTCAGAAGCTTATATAACTGTACCCTCTCTGAAGTTTTGGAGATGTTAATGTGTTTGCGTATTTTGTCTTAATTCAGGTGCCGGAGATATGGATATGGGAGGAATGGGTGGAATGGATTTCTCAGTATGTTTCTAGCTTGTGATGTTGTTTATCTTACTATATATATATATCTAGCTTTGAGAAATGACTCCATGGTCTGTTATTGATTCTTGCAGAGCTTGGCTGGAATGGGCGGAATGGGCGGAATGGGTGGAATGGGCGGAATGGGTGGTATGGGTGGAATGGGTGGCCTTGAAGGACTTGGCGGCATGGGTGGACTTGGTGGCATGGCTGGACTTGAAGGACTTGGCGGCATGGGTGGTATGGGAGGTATGGGAGGCATGGGCGGTATGGGTGGAATGGGTGGTATGGAAGAGTTTGAAGACAGTGATGATGAAGGTAAGGGTTTTAAAAGATCGTTTTAGTTTATGTTTGTTCACATCTTGGTGAACTGAGAGCATTTTGTGAGCTGAATGCATTTGTTATTCAAGTATCTTGTATTGCGTTGTAGATGTTAAGTACACTTTTGTGTTTCTCTGTGTTGTCATTAGTTGTATACCTAATGAAATGGTTTTTTTTTTTTCGTTTTTTTGTGGAATTGCAGAAGAAACCGCCCAATCTGGAGACAAGAAAGATGAAGCTGTTAAGGAAGAAGGCAAAGCAGAAGAGCAAACAACGTCTGCTAAGGAAGACAAGTGAAGACACTGTTTCAGAGAGGAAACCATGTGGTTGGTACTGTTAGCTTTCAGGGTTTATGAAACTCTTTTCTGTTTACTTTTCTCTTAAAATGTTGTCCCTCTGTTTTGCTTTTATGGATTTGTTTTTCACTTGTTGTGTGGTTTATATGGTTGGTTCCAGATGATATTAGACTTGCAATTTTTGGCAGTGACAGGTGTTCTGTGGAAACATTTTCTATGTCTATTGCCAAGCCTATCTTTTTACAACAAGCTAAAGTTTTCAATGTGAAGCAGACTTCTCCTCCTTTACGCATGTGATCCTACCCAAAAAGTGAAAGCAAATTATAAGTCCAGTATATTAGTTATTTTGAGTATTTGACAATTTGTGGATAAATTGGATAGTTACCGATTCGAACTTATATCTAACGAGTATTTTAGTTGTTTTTTTTGGTGAGGTTGGGTATAGATTATTCGAACCAAATTGGATAATTTGAATATTTGGTTAAAAGTATCCAAACCTGGAACGCCTAATCAAACACCCCCATCATAGTATAGGTTTTCCCTCTTTTCTCTCATTTATTTTAAACTCAACTAGATTTTGACCCGCGCTTCGAAAGCGCGGGTATTATTTTTCACTTTTATAAAATATATTATTTGTTTGTAATTATTGAATTTATTTATTTTAATAAAATTTTCTTTATAATAAATTCGACACATAGAATGTCTCTGGTAAACTATGTATTTCTCTAATTTTGTTTTATTCGCTCTTCAATCAACATATTTATTTGGCTTGTTGTTAAAATAAATGTTTATAGACTTTGATCTCTGCACCTCCGCAGATGTATATTTTTAAAAAAATATGATGATATTTGTTTTTCATGTAATTATTAGGGTTTGGCAAAATGAATCCTAGGAACAGAACTGATACCAATCCGTAAATATAGTACCAAACCTGAACACAAATTGATTAAATATTCGAATTATTCAAAATTTTGTTAGTTAGAGAATCGAATCGGATCCGAACCGAAGTATTAGTGTACCTGAATTTATCTAAAAATAGATTTATATACTTATATATTAATTATTTTTATATTTAACGTATATAAAACATCAAGAATGATACTTTTAAATTGGTTTAAAATACTTGAAAATATATATAGATAGTCAAAAACAAATATCTGAAATATTTAAAGTATACTCAAATCACCAAAAATACTTAAAATAATTATTGATTTCGTATCCAAAATTTTAAATCAAACCAATTGATATGTTAATCTTAGGTATTCTGACATATGTTATTTAAATTTATAGGTAATATATTACTTTATTTATAGATTTTGAGAAATTTAAAATATATAGTGATTTAAAACTTTAAAAATAATTTAAATAGGTTATCCAAACCCAAACCAAACCGCAATGATCCGAATCAAACTCAAACAAAAATTTAGGAACATCCTAATAGGACTGAAATCTTTGACCTCGAAAACCCGAAACGCAAACCGATCAGAACCAAGCCCGTATAGATGTCTGAAAACCTATCCTTAGTCATTATTATATATCGTATAATTTCATCATATAATTAATCGTATTTTATATGTACCATAATATAAATAATCATATAATTAATAGTATTTAATATGTATATCGTCATATAAATAATTACATATATTATATTTTAAAAACTTAATATGAAATATAAAAACCATAATTTGAGTTGGTATTTCAAATTGGGCTTTATATTGTATTTTTCTTATATATATTGACAACATTCTTTTATAATGGACTTAATAACTTAAGCCCATTACTTTTTCTGTTTAATACTACAATCCATGTTTCCAAACAAAATTAATTTTTTTAAAAAGACTACAATCCATGTTTCCAAACACACCAAATTTTTTTAATACTCTTATCCAAGTATCCAAACACACCGAAATTGTACTTCAGCTTTAATAAGATAGATTTCATACTTTTCATTAGCCAAAAGAGACAAACTCCATAGGTAAATCTGCCTCTACATCAGTTTTCAACCACATTGATGTTGCAGAATATAACTTAGAAACCTCCTTTGCATTTAAATGGAACTAAATAGGCAATCTCTTCTTTAAATGGAACTAAATGGGCAATCCAGCGAAAGATAAGCATGAAAGAGAACTTAACTCCGAAGAATCAGAATCATAAATACAGCTCTAGTTGGCCTTGCTATATTAGTGGTTTGGAGAAATACCGGAATCAGAAGAAAGAGAGCTAAACAACTTGGAATTTTCATTCCGAACTAGTTAGGGCTGGGAAAAAAATTGAATTCGCTCCGGTAAAAATGAACCCGAATTGATCTGAACCTAACATAAATACGAATGGATCTTGTTTTATGGTATTTTGGATTATGTGTATTATCCGAACCGAACCCAAATTTAAACAAATATCCGATAGAATCCGAAACATTCAAAACCCCATAAAAATTTTGTACCAAAAATGATCTCAATTCCTAATATGTATTCAAAATATATTAAGATATATTGAGCATATAAAATATTTATCTATTACATGAAAATTGATGGTTCTATTACATGAAGGTTGATGGTTAAAGGTGCTGTTGAGTTTTTAAATATTTAGATTTTTTGATTTTGTTTTCATAAAACAATGTTTCTCATTTCTTGAGAACGTGGTTTCATTTATCCTTTCATTTATTTGGTCTTTTATCAATAAATATGTTTTATTTTCGTTTGATTTTGAATGATTATGGTTGATGGTCTTTTCTTATTTTAAAATCAATTTTATGTTCTGGTTACAAAAAAATACAAATTAGGTATTTAAAACCCGGAAAATCGATTTTACTTATGTTTTGATTACAAATTATGTACAAATCAGATATTTTTAAACCGAAAAACCGATTGAGACTCGAATCCGAAAGTACATTGGATTGTACTGGTTTTTTGAAGATTTAGTAACCCCGACCCGAACCCGATAGAACCCGAACCAGTCTCGAACCGAGCTTTCAAATAATTTGAATGAGGCTGATTTTGATAAACAAAAAAAACCGAAATCCGATTAGATAAAACCGAAACCAATTGGAGCCCCATGCCCAGGCCTAGACACAATGAGTAACCAGTTATTTCTGTTTTTCACACATCGAACCGAATCCATCCGCCACCTAACGGAGACATGTCCCCAACATCATGATATAACATCACTATGGTACTATGTTTCATGGTAGATCAACTGGACGAACTTATCCGCGGAAGAGTGATCTGCACCGAAGAACTGGATACAGTTCAAGCAACCTGCTGTATCAGCATCAACAAACTCTAGCAAACCATGGACCTACATACAACCCCCCAAATTGATTGGCAGTTTCTTTTGAAAATCAACTCATCGACCAAGACCTGTTCTGTGACCATCTATCTACATGAGTTAGCGACTGCCATAACGGACAAGATCCAAATCCTCAGGGAACTACAAAACGAACTACAAGACCTTGCTCCAAGAACTCAACACCTATTGATTAAATCTCTCATTCCACTCAACTACGAAATTCGAGGAAATTTTGTGTGTTTTCTTCGTGTTATAGCGTCAAAAACCCAAACTCATTTTAAATAAAAGCTAAGATATATATTTATATATATCAAATAATAACTATTATCCCTGTTGACAAAAAAAAAAAAAACTATTATCCCTATTTATTATAATACTTTTCGATATTTCCACATCACTAAATCTTTCAATTCCTGATTTTAGATATTTTTGCTAGCTTGTCACAGCAACAACTCACCAATAAAACCTTCCACGTCAAAAACGATTCTTTTTCACTCTTTTGAAATATATGTTATACGTTCTTTTATATGTGTAACACGCAAGTACTAACAAAAACTTAATTTCTATAGCAATTTTTTTTTTTCTATAGCAATTTATCAAGCTCAGATTTCTTGAACCTACAATGGACTGTAGCGGACCAGCTTGATGTGTGAAAGTAAGGCAGAGGAAACGCTAGCTCTCTAATCTCTCTATTCGACGGGTATGTAAGAACCAGTGGCAGATGTACGTTCATCAAGAGGGTGGCATTTGCACCCATGAAAATTTCAACTTCTTTGTAATATACCTACATTTTAACTATTCTTCTCTACTAACTATATAGTTTAACTGTGATTTGCCCCCTCCAAAATTTTATGCTACATCACCACTGGACTAAGAACCACCAACAGTGACGGTCTAGGCGTTACCATAGTAATAAAACACTAAGATAAGACTTGCGCTTTATACATGGTGAATTTTATGATAAATATTTAAAATATATAGTATTGACAAATGATGTCAAGTTAATAATATCTCGGTTTTATTAGGGGTAAACATGTCGGTTTAACTACATGTTTAAATTTTGTTCAAAAAAAAAACTACGAGTTTAGGTTCGGTTTGGTTTATTAAAATCTAAGAGATCCTTAACCAAAGTCAATTCAAATCAGTTTGGTTTGATTTGCGTTCGGTTTTATTTCGATTTGGATTGTGTTCGATTCAGTTTTAATTTAGTTTGGTCTGTGTTTGGTTCGTTTTATTTTGGTTTTGTTTGTGTTTGTTTAATTCAATCGAATTGGTTTTTCTAGTATTGTTTTAGTTACAAAAATATAATTTATAAGAACATGAACAAATCATCATTTGAACTAAGACATTATTTTCTTCATTAATATTAGTATATATTTTTAGTGGAACCTTCGAATAATTCAGATATTGATAAATTAATTGCATGATTTTAAATTTTAATTATCTTATACCTTCTTCGCTTATTCACCAATCTTTCTAATTAATACAAACATTCCTTACTGAAACTTATGAAAATTATATATTACATATATCAATTGCACGCATCATATTTTGCAATATTTTATATTTACTACTTATTTTCTGTTTTTCTGCAAATTATGAAATTATAAAATAATAATTATATATATTAAATAACTAAGAAATCAATTACTATATGTAATAAATTGGTGTGCGCATATAAATCAAACAATCACTCTTGTTTTTTGCAATCATTTTAGGGTAAAAAAATCAAAACAATCACTCTTATCTGTCGTATATAATATGTAATTAAATTTAAATTATATTAACATAGATATTACTTTTAATATTGATTTTATCAAATGAGGTTTCTACTCATATGATTTTATGATTATTTGCATATTTGTGAAACAAAATTTTACACCAACAATTTTTTTTAATGTGGATGTTTAGTAGTTTCATTGATTTATAATCATTAAAAAAACAAAGAAGATTTCAAAATTAAAATATTAACTTTTCAATATATGTTCAGTGAAAATATCAAAATATTAGTATGTATTTTCATACGATGTATAGTTTAATTTAAACGATATAAAATATATGTATATAAACCTATTAAAATGAAATTATTTATTCATACGGTCTTATAATCATTGTATCTTAATATAGAAAAAAATTTAAACCTTGATCACAAAATTTATATGAGACTTTTAACAGTTTTAGTAATTTATACTTGTTTTGAAAAATTTAAAATACAACACATACAAAAATCTATTTTTTTATTATATGGTTAATGTAATTGTGTAATTTATTTTAATAATAAAGAATTAAACAAAATGATAGAAGATATAAAAACTGTTATCAAATCTTTATTATTTAAGATTATTAATTGTCGTATATATATTTTAGTCATATTAGTTAATTCTGTAGGTTTTATTTAAGGAAATATGTATGCGACCAATGTAATGCTAGAGAATATAATTTTTAGACTATAGTTTATATAAGGTGCTCTAGAATTCTTTGAAATAGGATCTAGAAGGCATATACAAATGCCACATAAGATGGAGTCTTTTCCTTTTTAATTCTTACAAAACCAAATTTCATATTTTTTAAATGATTCTCAAATAATATATAGGAGATTATTTAGAAGGACAAATCTATTACAAAATGGACATACAAAGTATATATATTTTCAATTCAGCCGTCAACGTACCACACTGATTCTACAATATGTTTATGATCACTTCTTTCTACATATGAAGTGCAATTGTGCAAAAGACACATATATCCACAACTCACCTCCCACCAGAGAGTACAGAGTTAGTAACTGAAGATCCACCGGTAGACAAGCTTGATTCACTAAAGCTCACTTCTGGAATTCCCAACAATCTCTCGCTCCCACGCAAGTCTGACGGTGACAGATCTGCTAACATTACATCTCCCTTTAGATAATGTAGCACCTGTCTCATAGTTGGTCTATTCTCTGGGTCGGGCTGTGAGCACAACAAGCCTAGCTTCAAAACCATTTCCATCTCTGGTAGGTCATAATCATGCCATAGGTTCGGATCTTTGGCATCCAAGATGTTTCCGTCTACCCAAAAATGAAAAACCCAATTGACAATAAATACCCTCTCACCGCTCTCTTGGTCATGAACCTCGATAGGTTGTCTACCGCACACCACTTCTAGTAAAAGCACTCCAAATGCAAAAACATCGGTAGCAGTTGTTGCCCGTCCTGTCGTGACGTGATCTGGGGCTAGGTAGCCCCATGTTCCAGCGACGTCTGTGGTTTGAGGATCAGTACCGTGACCACACAACCGAGCTAAACCAAAATCTCCAAGTCTCCCATTGTACTCCCCGTCCAACAAAACGTTGCTGGATTTGATGTCACGGTGAATCACCACTTGTTCCCACTCCTCGTGAAGAAAAAATAATGCTGAGGCCATGCCCATAAGGATATTAATCCTCTGGTTCCAGTTGAGAGATACCTCCGGACTATTGTGCAAATACTTGTCTAAGCTTCCATTAGGCATGTAATCATACACCAGAAGAAGCTCATCCTTCCGGCGGCAATAACCCAAGAGAGGAACCAAGTTACGATGACTCATTCGACCGATACTCGCGATCTCTGACACGAACTCTTTCAACCCTTGTTGGGAATTATTTGATACTCTTTTCACGGCGATCTTTTTCTTCGTCTTCGGCATGACACCTTGATAAACACTCCCAAACCCTCCCGTTCCTAGAAGCCCATTATCTTTGAACCCTTTGGTGGCATAGTACAAGTCCTTGAACTTCATTCGGTTCTTGGCGAACTCTGTTTCCCAATCTTCGATCTCCTCCGCGAACTTTCTCCTTCTCCTCAAGATGCAGCGCATGAGAAGTATGGGTGAGAAAATCAATCGGAGGATGGTACAAAAGAAGCCAAATATGAAGAGGACAATCAACAAGACGGAAAGCGAATCCATCCAGCTCCTTTGCCCCACATGTGGAAGTTTCGATAAGTCCAACAACGGAGCTTCTCCCTTTACTCGAAAACTCCACCCAAGAACCAAATGTTTCGACACATACGAATTGGCCGCAGACGAGAAACCTACGAACATATCTTGCAAAAGAAACGAGGATAGATCTCGCACAATATATACAAGCGGTTTACTAGGTCTTTCCTTTCTAAGTGGAGCCATCGTTACATTGATTTGATGGGTACGACCATCGTAATCGACCCAAACCTGCATCGGCTCACCACTCACTAAACTCAGCTTATTAAACTGATCATTCTCGTACCAGTACCCAGCTGGTGAAGTTTTCACTGACTTCAAGCTATTGATATCAATCCCAACATGGTTGTTGTCGGGATCAAAGGGATCTTTGACCGTGTCCAATTCAACAGCGAATACATGATGTGTATCATTACCGTTGTTTATGATGTTGGGAGCTGCGGTTGCGCGGCTAAAGTTAGGAGCAATGACAAAGGCCATGCCGGCGCCGCCATATCTCGTGATTAAAGGGTCGATAGCGAAGACAAATGTTGTTGAAAAGGAAGAAACTGTGTCGTTTGGTGAATCTTTGAATCGGATTGGTTTGCTATAGAAGGCCTGACCGCTTTCCGAGCCTGCTACGTTTGTTAGCTTCAAGGCACCTTCGGGTGTGACGCTGGCAATTCCTTGGACTGATATGTTAGTCAACGGAGGATGGAAGCCATTGAAGGTGAACTCGGTGTCTCGGGAAGTATGTTGTAGGGATTGCGAGAGTATGCTGAAGAAGAAGACGATGGTGAGTAGTTTGAGGAACATGGCTCTCTCTAAATGTTTTTATTTTATTTTGCTTTGGTTTGGTTTAGATAATTGAGCATACTATTTATAAGGAGGAGGTGCCAAAACTTATGGTGGATATAGAGCGTGTGAGAAAGTCTTCGTGGTTGATTTAGATGTCAACGGACAACGTTGGGGAGTCAACAAGAGAATTCGAGGTCACTTGTGGGGGACTGACTCATGTGAAGTTTCACCCACGTGAATGTTTTTTTTTTTTCCGACCAAAATATCCTATTGATTACTATTGTAAAATACATTCTTGTACAAGAGAGGTGGACAAGAATGAAACATACTCCGTTCAGTCTCCGAAGCAATAGCTTTCTTGGCTAATAAATCTGCACAACTATTACTAAAATCGTTTGACATGAACAAATTGTAATGAAGTAAACCTTGTCTTCCAAGCAATCACTGTTCACGAACCTTTTTTTTTTTTTTGTAACTGCTGTTCACGAACTTTCAAAGAATATAATACCTCATTTGCCAGAAAGGACGTTGTCCGTAATATGTCGTCCCGGAATAAAACCAGATTGATGCTCCGAAACAACAACATTTAGAATTGTCTTCAAACGTAAGGATAAAAATTTTAAGTTATTTTACTAGACTATCGGGTATATTTTTTTGTTTTATAATTCTTTTTAGAAATTCTGTTTTTATATTTGTGTTTTTAGTTATATTTATGTTTTTGTATAATATTTTCCTTAAATGATTAATAATAATTTTTAATATATTTTATTAAAATAGTTGGAGTACACCAATATTAACAGGTAATGATGATGTTTTAACCGAATAGATTAAGCCAAATTCTTTACACCAATCCATATTTTATATTATCAAAATGCGTTTTTTGTTTTGTTTTGAAAACCTAATTTTTTTATTTTTAAATACTTTTTATTTCTACAAATTGCAAGTTTTCACATTTTATATGTTATTACATCTATACATTCATTGTTTGGATTTTTAAAAAATAACTTTAATTTTCTTGAATTTTTTTTTTTGAATTTTTTTAAATTTCATTTAACTTGCGAAGTGAATTTATATTATTTGCTTCAAATGTAAAATGTATTTTGATTAAATGAGCTAGTGAAAAGCTATTCATTATTTTATAGAATATGAATTGAGCTTCTCTAAACAGCCAAATTTTTGTCCAACTTATGACATAATTGGTCAATCTATATCTCTTTTTCATTATGAATTCAAGATGTTCGTATTTCCAAAAAGAAAAATAGAAAAGTCAAAACATTAAAAAGCCACTTGATTTCTTTTAATTTAACCAACTGTAATTTTTTCATGCTGTTCTTCTTTCTCTCCCTCTAAAACCTAATTCAGCCGCCCTTTTCAAAAAAAAATTCATAGTTCTTAAATTTATATAACAAACCACAAACACTTAAGAATAAATAGGACTTTACACAAACTAATACTATACGTAATATTTTCAACTTTCTGCGTTTTAGACTGAGCAAAAAGAAATCACGACGAACCACCTCCGTCAAAGATCTCTACACAGATTAAAATATAGTAGGTTTTACAGAATCTGTGTTGATTAATCAAAAAACATAAAATGAAATAAATAAATTATAAATTCTCATAAACAGAGTTATGGGCTCCTAAAATATAGGAATGAAAGAAGAGGTTACAAACTTACAATATACGTAATATTAGATTTAGCTGCAGTTATAAAAGAGTTGGTTTATTTTTTAAAATAAGTTATAATTGTTGGACATAACCCCATATCAATTGGACATGTTAAGAATTAATAGAATAGATACATTACGTTACACAAGGCAATCTTGGGAATTAGGCAAAGATTAGTGTGATTCAAATCACTATAAAACTCGCCAGTGTAGAAATGTCTGACTTCCTCTGTAACTGCAGGCCCCACAATCTCCCGGTAAGTTTGTTAAAAGCTGGCCGCTAATCCAACAGGACCTGGAGCCCGATTTGGTCCTAACTAAAAAACACTTGCACGTACTTCTTCTGTTGAAACTTCGCGGGTAAGGTAAGCATTGCAATCTTCAGAAAAAATATTGTCTCAGTGATATTTTTCTTTTTCCCACGTGAATGTTTTAAAACTAAACAGTACAGATTTATTATTACTAGTATTGATCCCATGCTTCGCATGGGAATATTTTTCCATTAAAAATTGTTTTAAATGATTAAAAGTTTATGTGTAAAATAACTTCTATTTATAAGAAATAAATGTGTATCGCAAACAAAATCTTCAATACAGAACATTTTTTTTGAGTGAAAACTCATTTATATATTCATTTCCAATCTTCAGAACATTTCTGTAGAGAATATATAAAATCATTGATCTTCCTATCTTAAATCATTGTGTGTTAATATATCGAACATCAAAAAGAAACATTGTATTGCAGTAATATAGTGATGTACCTGCTATATATTTGTGTCAATCCTACTGTTTAATCAACTTTGGCATTGTCATCTTCTTTATGTCCTTCTTGCTACAACCCACACGTTTACCAAGTTTGATTTCTTAATTAATATCAACATTAAAACTATAAAAAAGTATCCAAGTGCTCACCATAATATATTAAAGGATGTTTTCTATGTCTATTTGATGTAAAACCTTTTGAATATTAGTAGGAAAACAATTCAACAATATGATCCTTTCGATATTGATTTTGATGAATTAATAGATGCACAGTTACCTTTTATCAAAGCCGTTCTTCTAGTTCAACCACGATCTTCATCAGCATTTGTGTCTGCTTTTCTTTTTTCTTCTTTCTCGTATGAGTTTGATAGAGTCCACCAATTCAGATCCACTGCATCCACTTTTTCTCGAACATTTCTAACTCTAAACCGGTTCGGTGAACGCCTGCAATAGAAATCTCTGACTTAAAAGTGGTAAACATACTAATTGAAATAGAGATTACACTCACAGCTTCTTCAGGTTGGAAAATCTCAAACTTGGGCTTGTAGGTCAGATCAACAATTTGCTCCCACATAAAAGGCATGGATCCTCTAATCTGCGGAAATGTAAAACGAAAGGAGAATTGAATGACCAAAAGATTTTGTAAGGGTACGTAAGGGAATCATAATATCACCTTGAGAAAATGATGATGTGTATCTGTTCATATGTACAATTTTCTCAGTCTCCACAAAATTAGCAACATAACCACATGCGTGTACCTTGCAACGCAAGACACAATCACAACCTATGTATAGAGCACCAGGTAGAAAAACAATCTAGAGAGAAATGCATAACCATTTCTTCTGGTACACCTCCTAGCAGTCAGAATAATGTCAGCGTTATCTCTTCCAGTGGCAGTTTGAAAACTATGGAAATTTGTTAGGAGGTTAAGGAAATGTCTAAAGTCATGATCTAGGCCATGATATTTGCCAAAGCCAAGGAAACGGTACAAAAACGGAGATAGCTTCACTGGAAAATATCAAATATGCTTTGTTGGGGATCTGTTTCTTACAAAAAGATTCTATTTTTGATCGATGAGGAGTTCCTCTGATATATTTGTATCCAATCTGAAAATATATGAAAATATGAAAAAGTAAAAGATAGTGGTGGCAAAGAAGGAGGATCGTGGGTTACATATACGTTTCAGTTTCTTCTTTTAAGCATTATCTTATTTAACTAATTTTTCTTTAAAATCTTGTAAATCTTTCTTATGTGGCATGATTTGATTGGAGAAGCGACTTTCGATTTAGTATATAAGCAATTATTTTTAAACAGTATAAATTAGATTGGTTCTAGCAATCAACAGCCTAAAATAATCAGCAGGTATGAGCAGAGAAAACCATATTCCAAATCCAAACTGAAATTTCCCCGTCTTACATTTTCCTCTGGACAAACTCTGTAACAATGTGCATTTATCATGAACAGAATATTAATTTTCAAAAAAACTTCATGAATTTTTGAGACTATGCTTAAGTGTACATTGACCGCAGTCAACCGGGCTGATTGTATGTCTGACGCAGTGTAATTTTTTAAAACGACGTTGTTTGGCTAATTTTATTTTTAAATTAAAATTTATTCATTTAAAAGGATCGAATCCATAAAAAACACTTAAAACTAAAGTTTTAAGCATTTAAAAGCACCTCCAATGGTGGTGAATGTTTAAATCCATACAAAAACACTCAAAAACTAAAACATCTAAGAGCATGTCCAAATGAGGATTTCTCATTGGAGTTCTCTGAAATAAAATAGACTACAATAATAAAAAGAAAATAGAAAAGGTGAGATAAAGTTCTTAAAATACAGCATGGAAGAAATTCTCATCATACTCCTCTTTGATATGTTGTAAACGAGGGCTAAAGACTGCTTGCTTAAATATACTTATGGATAGAAAGATTATCTCCTTCAAATATTACCCTCCGATATCCCAAAGAAAAGCACGCCTGCATATAGACCATATGAGTGCTGAAAGTTCAGACTCCATCACCGTTGAACGTCCTTCAAATTTTTCCCATCCCTGCTTCTAAGAGAGTTTCATGATGGTTAAGTATAAGCCAGCCCATACCAGAGACTTCTGAACCAAGTGGATGTGAAACATCATAATTACATTTGATCCATCCCCGAGGAGGAGGCTCCCACTGTGACTGTGTATGGAAGATCTGTTATTCATACCCAATGTAGTGGTAGGAATTGATGAGGGAACATCAACCAACCATTCTTTCACATCAGTCTTAGCTTTTGAGATAATTTCCTCAGCAGTATATGAATGATTATTAAAAACTAATTCATTCAGACATTTCCAAAGCCTCCCATACCACCCAAAAAGATAGAAACCTTTGCTCATTTGAAAGAGTGGAGTTTGATGCAAAATCGAACAGAGAAGTTAACTTTTCCACCAAGGTACCATTATTATCATAAATCGTATCTGGAAAAATCATGAAAGGCGCAATACTTGTTGAGAAAAATGAAAGCATGTCTGCTTGCCTGTTTGGTGTCTATGTTTGGTGTTTTCTCATATGTTATGGTTCGTATGTGTTTTGTCTCTGAAAGTAATTGCTTCTCTTGTGTGTTTACAGTCGTCATCCTGAAGTGAAGTGGGCCGAGACCACTGACAAGATTTTCCTCACCGTAGTGTTAGCAGATTCAAAGGAGACTAAAGTCAACCTTCTCCCAGAAGGAGTGTTCGATTTCTCTGCAAAAGCTGGTCCTGAGAACCATGTTTATGAACTTAAACTGGAGCTTCACGATAAAGTCAATGTTGAGGTGAGATTCGCAGACTAACATGTTGGCTCCGGTAAGGTTCTAAAACCTTTCATTCCGTTTTCAGGAAAGTAAGATCAACATTGGAGCAAGAAGCATCTTCTGCATAATAGAGAAAGCAGAAGACAATGAAGGCAACGCTGGTTAGCATTCATCTTAGAAGCTTATATATCTGTTATTGTGTACTCTCTCTAAAGTGTTGAAGATGTTAATGCGTTTTTCCTTTTTGTTGTGATTTAGGTGCTGGAGATATGGATATGGGAGGAATGGGTGGAATGGGTTTCTCGGTATGTTTCTAGCTTGTGATATTGTTTATCTTACTATATATAGTGATATTCCGGCGCTACGCGCTGGATTCATATGTTTTTTTTTTTTTACTTAAATTTATAATTTATTATATGGTATTAGTAAAGAAAATATGTAAAATGAAAATATGTAAAAAATAATATTTTCTAATCTTTTTATAATGATTAGCGACCATAATATATTATTTTGTTTGAAGTTATTTAGTTCAAAGTAAAATATCATAAGTAGTTGTTAGTTGTTACTAATCGATTTAATAAAAATAGAATAAAAATTAATAGTCGTAAAATTTTTTTTTAGTTGGAATCTTAAATACTCGTGTCATAGACTGAGCTTTCTTTCAAGAAATGTTTAAAAGTGTTAAACCTGAAAAAGTTGATTAACGCATGTAGAAGCACCACCTGAGAAAGGAGATGATGCATAAGAAAACTGCTACTTTAAAAGTAAGCAATCATTAACTGGTAAACTGAAATAAGAAATCGGTGTACCTTCCCATTAATCAACAACATATCAACCCCAATATCTTTCTCTTTTCTTAACATTTCAAGCTTGCCAAAATTGTTGTAACCTAATTTGAACATCTCTACACTGATTTGTCTTTAACTCCGAGCAATGAAACTGGAAATTCGACAATGATTGAATTGGAAAAAGTAAAGGGAGTATCGTCCGAACTCTCACACCATCTATACATATACAATGAAACTGAGAAAGCAGGAACTAAAGAAGCATTCAATAGGAGATGGTGGGATGAATGTGATTTCTGGATTGATTATATGAATGATTACGTCGATTGCGTTAAAGAAGGAGAATGGTAGAGGCTATATTCTCCATCGTCAACATCAAATACAAAAAAATCCTATAAACCAGTGTTTTGAAACCCGACCCGGACACTGAATCAGATGATTTACCGAATTACCGGATCATTGGATTAACCGCAGATGAATTGCGGGTTAATAAATAAATTAGTTTTATTATATAATAATATATTAGCTATGAAAACAAATATATATAAAAACTAAAGTTAAGAATTTTAAGTGTACATACAAAATATTAAGAAATAGTTCAGACTATTTAAAAAAGTTGTAACATAAGAATTTCATCTTAAAAATCAAGACATTTTCCAATCCAAAATAAACTAGAATTAAAACATTATTGTAATAAATTGTCAATAACAAAAATAAACTAACACCAGATCACATCAACTAATTTTGGTTTTCTTTAAATTTTAAAACTTACCAACAATTTTTTTTCTAAATTTGTCACTTAATCATTTTTGAGATATTTTTCAGTAAGAGCATTCTCTAATTTATTATAATCAATCTCGCTAGATTTTTCTTCTTCAACAATCCAAACTCTGTTTTGTAATTCATATGATCATATGATTTTATATTTTTGATTTGTAAATTAAAAATGTCATGATTTTTATTAAATTAAATTAAATAAAAAATAAAAAAAAAATAATTTACTCACTTTTCTTGCCAAAGTAAATTGTAGTGTAGGGGAATAATAAGTCTCATTCGGCTTCAGTCAGTTTTACGGACGTGCAGCTCAAGCACAATCATGACTCACTTTTTTTGCAAACGTAAATTGTAGTGTAGAAGAAAAGGAAGATCACAATAAAACTGAAATTTCAAAATTTTAATTAGAAATTTAGAATATAACAAATAATTTCAAAATATAACTTAAACTAAAATATTAAAAATAAAAATTATCTATTGGTTCAACCAGTGCTGCAATAAAATCCAAACTCGATTTTTATTGGGTCACAGATTTATCAGTTCAATTACGGATCTGAGTCAGATTCAAAACACTCTTATAAACGCTTGGACATGTATCAAGAAAAGTTTAATCTCCCATCCCCCCTATTTATTTCACAATTAATACCAAAATTCATTAAATTTAAGTTGAGAAAATATTTTAGCTATTAAAAAGAAAAAGCTACATGACATTTTTTCCCCAAAAAGATAAAAAAGCTTACTTTGTTAGTATAGATATCTACTGCCTTTCTAGTTCCTCAGTGGCTTCTTCCTGTTGAAGCTATATAATGAGGTTGAGGTCTAATGTATTTTCTTTTGAATGACTCAGCCTTGATAGCATACAGAGGTGAAGTACGATGTTTCCATCAATCATACAGAGGTGAAGCACGATGTATTTATAAGCATCTTTTGAAAAGGAATCATAAACAAGTAGCAAAAGGTGTAACATAATGTATTTTCTTTTGATTCAAACTTAACATTTTATTCAAAAAAAAAAAAGTATGGAGCTCAGCCGCAGTTGGCTGTGCAAACTGTCACAACGGGAGATCCTGATTCTCGAGCCTGAGCTGAGCCAGAGCTTGAGCCTGATCCTGAGAATGATACGTGCCTTCTAACAAATGGATGGTTCAGCAGCTCAGCTGCAGTTGGCCGCTCTTCCGGTTTCGCTTTGAGACATTGAACAATGAAATCTCGAGCCTGTAGTGATAATGTATCCGGTATGTCCGGAAGCTCGGCCTTTCCGATCCTAAACAGGGCTTGATACTGCGGGTTTGAACAAAATCTGACATCAACTCTTATTTTACTTGGAAAAACCCATAAAAATATTAAAAATGAAAGATCTAATAAAACACCAACACTTCTAGATCTTGACGACTTACTGGGTATTCTAGATCGCAGTAGGGGATCTTCCGAGTCAGCATTTCAAGCACTGTGCACCCAAGGTTCCATATATCAGCTGAATTCCCATACCCATCAGTACGCTTCGGGTTAATAACCTGAACACATTGTTACGTTCCATTTAGAATCAACCATACAAGTATAGCAATATGTATTGTGACAGTTAGAGGAATCCACATATATGTTACGTATGGGCATAATAAGTCTGAGGAACCAACGTCACACATCAGTAACCACAAAAGTTCAAGATCCAAAAATTATGTTGAAAGTGCGACATGTTTGTCTACCATTGCAATCACATAATCAAAATAGTAGAAAGGAAAAGTGTGATAATTTCCTAGAACAATACCTCTGGAGCCATCCAGAATGGAGTCCCCCTGCTGGACTTAATATCGTTCAATTTTGACACCTGAATAATAATATGACAAGTGTAAAGAAATGGGCAAGTGATGAACCAAATGGTACCATCTTAAGAGTAAAAAACTATAACATCTATAAATGGAAAAGAACCTCTGCCAATCCAAAATCTGCAAGCTTAACAGCTCCACTGGCATCCACCAATATATTTGCACATTTGATGTCCCTTTGTCGCATCAAATGAGGAAAGTAAGGGAAACAGGAAATGCCGGAAACCAGATGCTTAGGAAATACAGGAACAACAATGACGAGAGTTTGTGAGAAAGAAAAAGTGGAGAAAAGTTTCTATTAGTCTTACTGGTGGATAAAACCTTCTCCGTGTAGATATTTCAAGCCATCAAGGATTTGTCTTGTGTACATGGACACTGCAGAATCCGGAATCTGGTATCTTTGGTAAAGTTTTAGAATGGAACCTTGGGTTACAAGGTCAAGAAAGATGAACATATTCGACCCATCCTGCACACACCAAAAGGCATTTTATTGATTTGAGCAAAGAAAATGCTTAGGCAGCTGCAAGTGTGAACAGGAAACTCAGAACGGGAACATACCTTGTCTGTACCACGATATCTCACGATATTCTGATGCTGAAGCTGACTAAGTAATGCAATCTCCTATTAGAAAATGGAAAAATGAGTCAAAATCAAGGAGGATAATCAAACCAACATTTTACAGATCAATGAAACAATGCTGCAATCGTATATAGCTCACCCTTTCGAGTTGTTGAATACATTTTTGTGCCTCACTTCCCTGTTCAAGTAGTGAAACTTCCTTGACAGCAAAGAAGCCCCCATCACTACTTCATCTTATGGAGAAAAATAGATAAGGAAGTCCCAAGATGATCCTCGGTAAGTTAACAAATTCCTAAAACTCCCTCCCTCGCTCGTCTCTGACCACGTCGACTCAGAATAATCATCATTACCACTAGGACCTGCTTCGTTCGGATCCTGAACTTGATTGGAAGACTTGAACTTATCTCGCTTCTCGAAAGCTTCCCATGCGTCTAAAGATACAGCCAAATCGTCAGGATCCATTTCTCCATCTTCAACTCCCAAGTTCCGGAAACTGATTCGATCTGGAAACTCTAGAGAGCGAGTCATCAGAGCACTCCAAGTGGAAACTGAGTGATCTTCAGATGAGCTAGAAAAAGACGCTGCGTCAGCATGGTTATGCTTCACCACGTCACTACGCTTTAGCCGTCGGACTGGCTTTTTATCGCCTCTACGACCCGACGACTTCTTCATAAGAGCCTGTTGATTTTTCTGGTAGCAAGATTCATATATAATCTGAATTATAAGAGATGTGAAAATTGGATGGCATAAAAGTCATGAGTGTCGGACTGGCTTTTTATCGCCTCTGCATTACTGCATATTGCTTTTGAAGTGGCATATTGATTTTACAAGGAAAAAAAAGATGACATGGCATAATCAAAAGATGACATGGATTAAAATTAATTATGATATGGACATTACATTTAGTGTTGATTTATATTTTTGATAATTTTTTTTATAAATGGTAAAAACTATAGATCATCATTAATATAACAATAAACCATATAATAGTAAAAATAAGAATACAATAATTATTTAAAATTTTCGAAATTCTATTTTAATAATTATATAAATTTTATCACTAATTTTTTTTTTAAAAAATTATTGCAATATAAAAAACTGTAATTTTCTAATCCCAATATCATTAGAAAAAATTTAGTATCTACAAGTTTTAAAAATATTATTTACTTTTATATTTTGATAATTATATACCTAACAAAAATTTTCTCTTAATTTTGAAAAGTTTGCTTTACTATATTTTAACCAAAAGAAATAGATAAAAAGTCTTTCTAAAATTATAATTTTAAATATATATACATATTATTAAATATAAATAAAATATCTATTTTATCTTAATTTTAATATATAACTAAATTAAAATTTAAAATTAAACTGTAGCAAATAATAAAATCTAAAAAGTTAACAAAAAAAAATTTAAATAAAATTTAAATTTTAAAACTTTATTTTCTGCACATTGCGCAAGAAAACACCTAGTTATATTAATATTTACAGTCATATTTGTATAAAATTTCTTTTGTGAAAAAGGATATATCTAGTCCGCTTTGAAATGCACGAACACAATATTTCTCTTCTCAGTGCACTTCTTCTTTATATTATCCTCTTTTTATTTATAGTTTTCTATATTATTTACGCAAAACATTCATATCATAACTAATAAATATAAATATATTATGATTTTCACAGATTATTAGCATGATCACTTTACCGTTATAATTTACTTTTTCGACTATTGTTACCGTAGTACAACCATGTTGTTTGTTATTTATTTGTTTTTCTAAAGAAAAATTAATTATTTTCTAAATAGCTAGTTAACTGCTAATAAACAGTTTTTTTTCGAAAACTATAAATACACTTACAAGTCACGTTTCACTTCACATCTTTCCAAAATCTTATTTTACTTGTTATTTATTTGTTAGTTTTATTATTACCGGAGTGAGTTATATTGTCCTGCTTTTTTACCATAATGACTGGTATAACTATTTAAGCATTTAATTTATTATTTTACAGTTGATAACTCTGTTACTGATAAATAAATAGTGTTACTGCCAATTGTAAAACCTTAGCCGTCAGAGGGAGAGAAAAGACAATCAAGATTTTTAACATTTCGGTGGTTTTGTTATCATCGGAACCGGCCAATTCTCTTCTTTTATCTCTTGAAATCTATTGTTGTTGGTTTTGAGAATATAGTGTATAGTTCATTGATTGTTGTCAAGTCGAGGGTTAATTTAGATTTAGTTTGTGGTATTTCTGTTTTCTTTTCGGTCGTTTGCAGTCTTGGTTGATTTGCTTTTCATCTGGTTTCAGCTTTTTGGATTTGGTCGGTGTGGGGTGTATTTGCTGTGGAGGTATTTACTAACCTTCTCCTCTCTCAACTATGGATTGAGTGAGTGTTTCAAGACGAAGCAGTGGGTTTGATTTGCAGGTTTTCTTTTGCGAGGAAGTGACTAGTTTTAGTTCTGTAGATCGCTATTCTTCCTAACGAATGTCCACGTGTAAGACCTATAAATATTCGCCGGTGTTTTCCTCTTTAGCTTTTCAATTCGTAAGTCTTTGAAGCTGGTGTTTGGTTTCAAATTATTTCTGCTTCGCCTCCGTTTTACAGCAGTTTCTGGTGTTGATGTAAGTTTATCCTTTCATATGTTTCTACCAATTTTGTGTCTGTTTTGGCTTGGTGGTGTATCCTTTAGGGTTGGATTTGTTTAAATCTTTAGTTCTTTGGTTATCTTCGCTCTCATGTATTCTTGGAAGTGTCTGCGAGTTATGATCAGTCCATCAGTTCCAGCTTTAATAAGCTTTTTAATGTTTATTTCTCATATTATTCTTTATCACTTTGTCTCTTTTTTTTGGACTATTGCTTTCGGAGATATTAATATTTTGTGTCAGCTTTTATAATCCATGATGTTTCATTATAAAAGATTTAATAAAATTTTGAGTTAAGAAAAACTCTGTCACTATAATTTATCCTTTTTACCATGCTTATTTTATCATATAAAATTTATCTTTCGAATTTGATATAGATAACTTTGTCGCTATATATAAAAGGAGGTTCGGTCCCTATATTTAAATTTGTTTATTTAAATTGTAAACTATTTATGATTGTTTACTAATAATTTTTGGATTAATTTTTACCTAATGTTTTTTCTTCCAACGGTCATTTAAAAAATTAATTACTTTCCAAATAGCTAGTTAACTGCTAATAAACAGTGTTTTCGAAAACTATAAATACATTTTCACTTCGCATCTCTCCAAAATCTCATTGTACAAAACATGCATTAAAAACGTTTAATCTGTTTTTAGTTTTTGTATCTGGGTTTTTATTAGTTACTTTCTATAGTTTACCCAGTGTTGAAAAAGGGTGTACATCTGAGAAGCTTTTTCCTTTAGAATTCAAATATTATAGAAGTAAGTGTTGTAATTTTATAATTGATGATATCCCATAAACCCCAATACAGCAAGCTCATACGTGCTGATTGTTTAAATCTAAATATGTGGAGTTTAGTTTTGAACCTTCACGTCTGTGAACTTCACATTAACATCAAAGACGACCTCGAAGTCTTTTGGTGAGTCCCCACCGTTGACTCCTAAATCAACAACGAAGGCTTTCTCACACTCTCTGTCCACCATAAGTTGTTGCATGCATCTCCTCCTTATAAAATAGTATGCTCAATTATCTAAACCAAAGCAAAAACAAAAAACAAACATAGAGAGCCATGTTACTCAAACTAATCACCATCGTCTTCTTCTTCAGCATACTCTCGCAATCCCTACAACCTTCTACCCAAAACCTCGACTTCACCTTCAACGGCTTCCATTCCCCGTTGACAGACATATCTGTCCAAGGAATAGCCAGCGTCACATCCGAAGGTGCCTTGAAGCTAACCAACTTTACTACCATTGAAAGTGGCCACGCCTTCTTTAACAAACCAATCCGGTTCAGAGATTCACCAAACGGCACGGTTTCTTCATTTTCAACAACATTTGTCTTTGTTATTCGCCCTTTAATCCCCGGAATTGGCAGCGACGGCATGGCCTTTGTCATTGCTCCTAACTTTAGCATCCCAACCGCATCTCCCAGTCAATACCTCGGCCTCTTTGACATCATAAACAACGGTAATGACACAGATCATGTATTTGCTGTTGAGTTTGACACGGTCAAAGATACAGTTGATCCCGACGATAACCATGTCGGTGTCGATATCAATAGCTTGACGTCGGTAAGAACTGCACCGGCTGGGTACTGGAACGAGAATGATCAGTTTAATAAGCTGAGTTTGGTCAGTTGTAAGCCGATGCAGGTTTGGGTCGATTATGATGGTCGTACCCATCAAATCAACGTAACGATGGCTCCTTTTAGAATAGATAAACCTAAAAAACCGCTCGTGTCTGTGGTCAGAGATCTATCCTCTGTTCTTTTGCAAGATATGTTCCTAGGTTTCTCGTCTGCTGCCGGTTCAGTTGTGACAGAACATTTTGTTCTTGGGTGGAGTTTTCGAGTAAAGGGCAAAGCTCCATTGTTGACGTTATCAGAACTTCCAAAGGTGGAGCCAAGGAGCTGGATGTGGATTGTCATATTTTTTGTTGTCCTCCTTTTGTTTACCATCTTTTGTATCATCCCCCTCTTGATTATTTGCTTGCCCATAATATGCCTCGTGCGTTGCATCTTGAGAAGGAGGAGAAAGTTCGCGGAGGAGATTGAAGATTGGGAAACAGAGTTCTCCAAGAACCGTATGAAGTTCAAGGACTTGTACTATGCCACCAAAGGGTTCAAAGATAACGGCCTTCTCGGAAAGGGGGGGGTTCGGGAGCTTTTACAAAGGTGTCATGCTGAAGACAAAGAAGGAGATCGCCGTGAAAAGAGTATCGAACAAATCCCAACAAGGGTTAAAAGAGTTTGTGTCTGAGATTGCGAGTATCGGTCGAATGAGTCATCGCAACTTGGTCCCTCTCTTGGGTTATTGCCGCCGGAAGGATGAGCTTCTTCTTGTGTACGATTACATGCCTCATGGAAGTTTAGACAAGTATTTGCACAATAGTCCGGAGGTAGCTCTCGACTGGAACCAGAGGATTAAAATCATTAAAGGTGTGGCCTCTGCCTTGTTCTTTCTTCACGAGGAGTGGGAACAAGTGGTGATTCACCGTGACATCAAATCTAGCAACGTATTGTTAGACGCTGAGTACAATGGGAGACTTGGAGATTTTGGTTTAGCTCGGTTGTGTGGTCACGGTACCGATCCTGAAACCACTAACGTCGCAGGAACATGGGGCTATCTAGCCCCAGATCACGTTAGGACAGGACGGGCCACAACTGCTACCGATGTTTTTGCGTTTGGGGTGCTCTTACTAGAAGTGGCGTGCGGAAGACTTCCTATCGAGGTTCAAGACAGTGTGAGTGGTGAGAGGGTGTTTCTCGTTGATTGGGTTTTTCAGTTTTGGATAGACGGGAACATCTTGGGTGCCAAGGATCTGGATCTATGGTATGATTATGAAGTAGGAGAGATCGAAATGGTATTGAAGCTAGGTTTGTTGTGCTCACAGTCCGACCCAGAGAATAGACCAACTATGCGACAAGTGCTACATTATTTAAGGGGAGATGTAGTGTTACCAAATCTGTCACCTTCGGACCTGCGTGGAAGCGAGAGATTGTTGGGAATTCCAGAAGTGGGATTTAGTGACTCAAGCTTGTCGACTGGTGCATTTTCGATTACTAACTCTCTATTGTCTAGTGGGAGGTGAGTTGTGAATATCTGTGTGTTTTGGGCAATTTCAATGCATATATAGAAAGATATATATATTTATGATCAGTTCCCAAATTCCAACTTATTGGAAAATATGGATTTATCAATAAAATATAACAAATCAGATTTGGTGGAATTTGAATGATATTTTATAGCAAGAAAAAAGAAATGATCAGAATACCACTATCTATAATGGTATTTGAAACTTTTTTAAAAATAAAAGAAAATTATTTCAAACTTTTAAAAAGAAAAACTAAAATGTTTGAAATGAAAAATAAAGTAAAATTTTATTTGAAAATAAATTTTCAACTTTTGTTTATATATTTCATAAAACGATAAAAATATGAAATTATATTAATTTAAAATTAAAAATATCATTTTAAAGTTATAAAAAATATTCAAAAACTCTAATTTTTTTTCAAAAATCCATAAAACTTGTAACAACTTTTTTTAAAAACAATTTACTCTAATCTCAGATTTTAGTTTGTTCGGTTTCTAGATTTTGGATTTTAGTTTTTAGTTTTTAGTTTTTTGTTTTTGGATTTTAGATTTTGATTTTTAGTTTTTGATTTTGCAGTAGATTTTAGATTTTTGAAAAACACGATTGATGATTTTGGTTTTTAGTTTTTGGTTTTTGGTTTTTGTCTTTTTGGTTTTCACTTTTAAGATATAAATATAAAATATAATTACCAAAACACACATAAGCTTATTTTAAAATTAAAAAAAAACAGAGAACATAAAATAATAAAATTATATGTTTAAACATAAATTTAAATTTTAATCTTATGTTTAAACATAAATTTAAAATTTTATTCTATGTTTTAAACATAAACTTATATATATATATAATTTATTTTATAAACTTGTATACATAATATATGTAGAAAGCCGTACATGTAAAAATTTAACTAAAATGTGTAGACATATTTTTAAAATAAAAATTTATCGTAACTATAATCTATATATATTCATTAATGGTTACCTTCAAAATTTTAACTATACGGGTATAATTTAACTGTATATGCAATAATGTTATGTAAAAATTAGAATTAAATAATTGTTGATAATAATACTTACAAATTTAAATAAAAAATTTAACACAAATTAACAAAGATTTTTAAAATTGTGGCAAATATAAGTCTACACTTATGGTACAAAAATATTGAATAAAGATATAACTCTAGTTACTTAAAAAAGTAATGTTGTTTTACGTTTGTTTTGTATGCTTTGTAGAGTGATAAGTGTACGTTTTTTATACTCTTTATTTATCTAAATTTAGTGATATTTTTCAAAAAAATTAAAAAAAATTTGGCTTTTGGTCGTGAGAAACCAAGAAAAGGGAGATTTTGGTTTCTATGTAGAAAAAAGTAAAAGCAAGTAAAAACCAGTTTCCCTAAAAAATAGGAAAACTACTTTGTCAAAATCATGATTGGGTAAAAAATGGATTTTGGAAAATCAAAAACCAAAAAATAATTTAAAAACTCTAAGGTGATGATTGTCTAAGTGGTTTTTGGATTTTAGTTTTTGGTTTTTGGATTTTAGTTTTTAGATTTTAGATTTTGGTTTTTAATTTTTGGTTTTTGATTTTGCTGTAGATTTTGGTTTTTCAAAAAACTTGAATGGTAACTTTAGATTTTGGTTTTTGGTTTTTGATTTTCAACTATAATATTATTAATCACAAAATTTTATTTTGAAAATAATAAGAATACAAAATAGTATTATTATTAAAATAAAAACATATTAAAATTTTATTCAAAATATATCATTAAATAAAAACTAATAGCTATATTTTAAACACATATTTAATTTATATCTCCAAGAAAATAGACAATTAATTGTTAAGATTTTCAAATAACTTAAATAAAATTTAGTTATATTTTTAAAATATGATAAATTTAATAAACTTATGCTATTAAAATATTACAAAAGACTTATCAATAAATAAAATTTGAAGCACATTTAATTCTACATAATTAATAGTTATATTTTATAAAAAATTTTAAAAAATATATTTTAAAAAATGGTAGCCATACATAATTTTGTGTAATTAAAATATTTTAACATAAAAACTACATGCCATATTTTATATAAAAAATAAATTTACAATGTAATAAATGTATAATAATTATAACTAGAAATTTAAATAGTTTTATTTAATTTTATAGTATAAAATATTAATTAAATAATGAATAAATAATTTACATAAACAAAAATCTAATAACTCAGGTTTTAAAGAATTTTATTATTTACTGATTTTTATTCATGTGCTTGTATAATAAATATAGCTAGTAAATGTTTTTTTCTAAAGTTAATATTTTTTGCAAAAAAAAAATTAAAAAAAAAAACAAAAAACGTGGTTGCCGTGGGTAGTAGAAACTAGAGAAATGTGGATTCTAGCTTTTAAGCATAAAACAGTAAAACAATGAAAAAACTAGTTTCCCTATAAATTAGGGAATCTACTTTGTTAAAATCATGATTGGATAAAAACTAGATTTTGAAAAATCAAAAACCAAAAACTATTTCAGAAACTGAAAACAATCAACCTCTAAACAATCAACCTCTCAATAAGCTCCACTAAATAATTTTAAACAAAGCCAAAACTTCACATAACATCACAAACGATCTCGAAGTTTTTGGTTATTCCCCACCGTTGAATTTAAATCAACAGCGAAGACTTTCTCACACTCTCTGCCCACCGTAAGTTGTTGCATCTTATAGGAGGATAATGATGAGATTAAAGTATTAAGATATACTTGAGTTAGTTAGAGATAATGATGTATCTTAGGAGTAGAATATATTCTCCTAATGTCGGTGAACATATGATGCATATATACACAAGTAAATCAATGAACAAAGGCACAACTTTCAGTCATATTTTCGTGTTATTTACATGGTATCAGAGCGACGATCAACATAAAAATCGTTTAGCAAACTCACGTGAAGAAGATGAGTGATACAGAGGAATCGAAGCAAGTGGTGGGGAAACAGAGTGACTCAAGAACGATGTCGCCGTACTCGCTGTTCTCTTCTGATAACCCTGGTGCGTTGATTACGTCAGTCCAGTTGAAGGGAAATAACTATAACGAGTGGGCCATGGAGATGATGAATGCTCTAAGAGCAAAGAAGAAAAACGGTTTCGTGGATGGAACCCTACCCAAACAGAAGGAAGATAGCCCGGATTTGGAGTCTTGGTTGAATGTGAACTCAATGATAGTAGGATGGATCAGATCTTCAATAGAACCGAGGGTCAGATCGACTGTGACGTTTATCACTGAAGCTCACAAGCTGTGGGATAACCTAAAGAAGAGGTTCGAGGTTGGAAACAAGGTGCGTATTCACCAGTTAATGGAGCAGTTAGCTTCATGTCGACAGAACGGTGAAGCAGTGATAGATTATTATGGAAGACTGGCGATGATGTGGGAGGAGCTACAAACGTATAAACCACCACCGGCGTGTTCCTGTTCTGCTGCTGCTGTCTATGAGAAAGAACGAGAGGATGAGAGAGTGCATCAATTCATCATGGGATTGGATGAGTCAAGATTTGGTAATGTAGTGACAACTATCATCGAAGCTGACGAGTTACCAGACTTGGGAAAAGCTTATGCTAAGGTGATTCGAGAAGAAGCGCGGTTGAGTTCTGCTAAAGCTCATGAGACAACACCGCAAGAGGCAGTGGGCTTTGCATCTCGACGAGAGGTACAGTCTGATGGGCGTGAGACAAAAACAGAGAACAACTCTGGAAGCAGATGGAGAGAACGTGTGTGCTCTAACTGTGGCAAGACTGGACATGAGAAGAACACATGCTGGCAAATTATTGGTTTCCCTGAGTGGATAAATGAGAAGAAAGGAAGAGGAAGAGGAGCCGGAAGAGGTCGTGGCGGTACTAGTTATGGAAGAGGAGGACGAGGGTCTGCAAACACTGCACATGCTACTAGTTCTCATGGTACTGGAAGTTCTGACCTGACTCCGGAGCAATGTTAAGCCATTACCCAAATCATCAATGAAGGCAAGTCAAGTGCCCAGTCAGAGAAGTTGTCGGGTAAGGAACTTGGTGATGTGATAATAGATTCGGGAGCCTCTCATCATATGACTGGTGATCTCAGTCAACTAGTCGATGTGAGAGAGACACCTCCGTGTGTAGTTGGCTTCGCAGATGGTGGTACATCAACGTCATATCAGATGGGGAAAATGATACTTACTGATAAAATTTCTCTACAGGATGTTCTGTTTGTGCCTAAGTCTAAGCTAGACTGCACTCTGATTTCAGTATCGAAGTTATTGAAACATAGCAACTGTTTTGCTTTGTTTACTGATACAATTGTTGTGTTGCAGGACCGTTCTTCGAAGACTCTGATTGGAGCAGGTGAAGAACATGATGGGGTGTATTTTTTTAAAGATGTGAGAGTTGGACGAGCTAACAGAGCTGATGGTGGCAAGGATCAACTTTTGTGGCACAGAAGACTTGGGCATCCAGCTTTTTCGATTTTTTCTTCTTTACCTATGTTTTCTGGTGTTTTGAATAAAGCTTGCTCTAGTCCTTGTGACGTGTGTTTTAGAGCTAAGCAGACAAGAGATGTTTTTCATGATAGTATCAATAAAACAAAACGGTGTTTTGAGCTTATTCATGTGGATGTTTGGGGTCCATATCGTGTTCCTGCATCATGTGGAGCAGTTTACTTCCTTACAGTGGTGGATGATTTTAGTAGAGCTGTTTGGACATATTTGTTACTTGCAAATTCGGAAGTAAAGAGTGTAATGCAACGATTCTGTGCTTACACAGAGACTCAGTTTGATTGTTCTGTTCAGAAAGTCCGGAGTGACAATGGAACAGAGTTTACTTGTCTAGGAAATTTTTTTCAGGACAAAGGTATTGTGCATCAAACAAGCTGTGTGGATACTCCACAACAAAATGGGAGAGTAGAGAGAAAACATAGACATATATTGAACGTGGCAAGAGCTTTGTTGTTTCAAGCAAAATTACCTATTAAGTTTTGGGGCGAGGCTGTCTCTACTGCAGCTCACTTGATCAACATGACACCGACCAAGTTGTTGCAAGGATGCTCACCATATGAGAAGTTGTTTGGGACGAAACCTCCGTATGAGATGCTGCGCGTGTTTGGATCATTGTGTTACGTGCACAGGCGAGACAGAGATAAGAATAAGTTTGGTGAGAGAAGCAGGAGATGCATGTTTGTTGGGTACCCGTTTGGGAAGAAAGCTTGGAGAGTATATGATTTAGATAGCAATGAGTTCCTTGTCTCCAGAGATGTCAGTTTTGTTGAAGATTCCGTATAAAGACAAGTCTGTCATAAAGCTTGAGCCTACGGCAACTGCAGGAGCACCAGATGATGACTGGTTAATAAATGGTTCAGTGGAAAACAGGGGGAGTGCCCTCGAGCCGACAAGTGAATCACAGTCAGGAGAAGCTTGCCAGATGATTGCAGAAACGGTTCCTAATGACGAACCACCTGCGAGTACTAATCAGTCTAGTGCAGAGCAAGTAAACGATAGTGTTAATGACCAAGAAGTAGCTGCAGAACCAGAAATGGGCAGAGGTTGCAGAGAAAAGATACCGTCGGTTAAGTTGAGAGACTACATCAGTTACAATGCGCGTTGCTTGACAAAGAAATCACCCCCTCACGCTCATGATCACACGCCTGCTCCTACGCTCAAATCAGAGTCCTCGTCGACGATCTCAGGTAGCACACCTTACCCTCTTGATAACTATATTTCTGATGAACGTTTTTCACCAGCTCATAAGGCCTTCTTGGCGGCCATTACAAAAGAAAGAGAGCCGAGGAGTTACAATGAGACAGTTCAGCTTAAGATTTGGAGAGATTCGATGCAAAAGGAAATAGTAGCCTTTGAAGAAAATGGAACTTTTAGCATTGTGGATTTGCCTCCGGGGAAGAAAGCCATTGGAAACATGTGGTTATACAAATATAAATATAACGCAGACGGTACAATGGAGAGGCCAAAGTCTCGTTTGGTGGCACTGGGAAATAGACAGGTGAAGAACAAAGATTTTAAGGAGACGTTTGCTCCAGTAGCCAAGATGACCACAGTTCGAAGTCTGTTGCGAGTAGTGTCTGGAAAGGGGTGGATTGTGTATCAAATGGATGTTCAAAATGTCTTCCTACATGGGGATCTTAAGGAGGAGGTGTACATGAAGCTTCCTCAAGGCTTTAAGTGTTCAGATCCTAACAAGGTGTGTCGATTACATAAAGCTGTGTATGGTTTGAGACAGACTCCGAGATGTTGGTTCTCCAAGTTGACTGATGCATTGAAAAAGTATGGATTTAAGCACTCTTATGCAGACTACTCATTATTTGTATATTCAGTTAAGGGGATTTAGTTGCGAGTGCTTATCTATGTTGATGACTTGATAGTCTGTGGTAATAATCAGAAGGTGCTGGACAAGTTTAAAGAATATTTAAGCAAATGTTTTCGTATGAAGGATTTGGGGAAGTTAAAGTATTTTCTTGGTATTGAAGTTGGTCGAGGAGAAGAAGGGTTCATGTTGACTCAGAGAAAATACGCTTTAGACCTGGTTGCAGACACAGGTTTGCTTGGTTCGAAACCGGCGGCCACTCCTATGGAACAACAACACAAACTGGCGTTGGATACTAGTCCATTTATGCGTGATGCTGAGCAGTGTAAGACCCAAACCTGGATCCCATGATCCAACCAGTCCGCGGCCTTACCTATTAATTCTAAGTGTACTTCAGCCGGTTATGGTCCAATCTTTACTTAGTCATTTTTCAATCATTTGAGGTTCATGTAATAATAAAGACAATGCGGAAGCTTAAGGCAAACAATCATATTATATATATGTCAAATGTGATCCATACAAAGTATTCAAATCATTCAGTTGCACAATAGGCTATGTTAAATCCAAATGTAAACAACAAGTACTACATCACACATCCCACACGGCCAAGGTCTTCATGGCTCCTTAGCCTTACCACGGTCCCTGTCAGAACCTGAAATCAAAACCCACAACACATATGCATAAGAATCATGACCGATATCCTAGCAAATACAATCCTAAGCATGGTTTGGGACACTAAGTCCATTTCTTGCCGATTTGTGACCCATTGATTTACTCATCCAAAAACTAATTAAAACACATGATAAATCATGATAATTCATGATTAAGAGAATGGTCCAAGCGGATTTCCCAGAACCGGCCTTGATCATATTGATCTTGGCCATGAACAACCTAACCGGCCTCATGGTACCATCTCGAAATCAATCATATAAAATTATTCTATCACTTTGATAATTCATTATAAATCCCCAATAAGAGATATCAAACGCCAAATCCCAATAACTCCCACTGGAAGTATGAGATCGGACCTTACATGCCCAACCAAGGCCATGGAGAGATTACTCTGATCTAACCAAGCCTTGGTGGCGTGTTCATGAGTTTAGACTCATAGATGACTTCAGAATATGATAGAGAAGAGATATAATGACAGAATAAGAACATTAGATGCAACCATCCACTCATGGATCAAACGGCCAAACCATCCGGATGGATGATTTCAGGCGGTTTGTACTTGGTTTGCATCCAGTACCTTAGGCGTGTGTTCGGAAGCCCCCACACTCTTCTCTGCAGCCTTCTCCTTCCCTCTGGTATCCATTTCCGATCAAGCTTCACTTGCCCACGGCTTAGAACCCACCGGAATCTCCTTGCCTTCACACGGACTGCCTTGCGGTCACACTTCTCTTTTCTCTCTTTGATTCTGTAGAGATTTGGGCAGAGTTTCCCCTTATGTTTCTGATGAATTATGTCGACAGAGGAGGGGTTTATTTATAGGGAAGAGGCTTGGCAACCGTCCGGGCGATGTGATTGGTCATTTGGCCAACGGACACCTTTTCGCCCAAAACCGCCCAACCGCTTGCAAACCGTCCCTTTCTTCTTTTGGGCTGATCGATCTCAAGCCCAAATGCTTGCCCACAAGCTCAGCTCCCTTGCCCAAACCACCTAGACCCAACGGACACCCATGACCAGCATCCGGTCCATGACCATCACTCATGGTCCGCAATGACCGGTCAAGACTCCATCACTCCGTCCAGCTGAGTTCAGCTGAGTACTAGTTGCCTGAGCTGAGTGAGCTACTCCTCCAGCTCCTGTGAGCTGCCCAAGACTATGTGAGCTTCCTACCAGCTCCACCTAGCTGATTGAGCTGCTTCCGGACCATGTCCAGCTTCCGGATCACTCATCCAGCTACCATTTCCTCCTTTTCTTCTTATTCTGGTCAAGTCTCAGCTTCCTGATGCACTTAACCCTTAGTTTAGACCATGATACGATTGCCTTTAGGTCTTTATAACCTGGCCAGCCCATCTCCCTGCACCATGGCCTGTCCGGATGCCTTAGTTAGAACTAGGGACATGACAAGTCTCCCCCACTTGGAAGGAACTCGTCCCCGAGTTTATACTTGATGATTCTCCAACCACATACTGACTATACCACTCAGGATACTCAGCTTTCATTCTTGCTTCTGTTTCCCAAGTGATAATGTCTTTGCCATTGAATTCCCATACAATCTTTAGCATAGGAACTGTCTTCTTTCTCATTGCCTTTTCCATTCGATCAATGATCCGAACCGGCCTTGTTTCTAAGGTGAGGTTCTTACCAAGATCTTTTGGAATTTCTGGCAAAACAATGTCTTTATCCGTTAGGCACTTCCTCAGTTGAGACACATGGAATACATTATGGTAAGCATCCATTTCAGATGGCAAATCCAGTTTGTAAGCCACTGCCCCAACTCTTTCAAGTATCCTGAATGGACCTAAGAACCTTGGGTCTAGCTTCCTTCTTCCAGAAACTCTTGCCTTACCTTTGAAGGTAATCATCTTGAGATAGATTATATCACCAACCTCAAACTCAAGGTGTTTCCTTCTCTTGTCAGCATAGTTCTTTTGGCGGTCTTGAGCTTCCTTCATCTTTTCCTTGGCCAGTTTGATCTTTTCTGTGGTCTCTTCCACAATCTCAGGACCTATTATGCTGCGCTCCCCCACTTGGGTCCAGCATAAAGGTGTCCTGCAAGGCCGCCCATACAATGCTTCATAAGGAGACATACCTATACTGGTGTGAAAGCTGTTGTTGTATGCAAACTCCACCAGTGGTAAATGCTTCTCCCATGAGTCACCCCAATCTAGGACACATGCCCTCAGCATATCTTCCAATGTCTGGATGGTCCTCTCTGACTGTCCATCCGTTTGAGGATGATAGGATGTGCTCATGTTCACTCTTGTCCCTAGGGCCTTTTGGAAGGCTCTCCAGAAATAAGAAGTGAACCTAGGGTCTCTGTCTGAGACTATACTGGCCGGCACTCCATACAGCCTCACAATTTGATCTATGTAGATTTTCACAATCTCATCCACTCCATCACCTTTCTTGATGGGCAAGAAGTGTGCAGATTTGGTCAGGCGGTCCACAACCACCCATACTGCATCCTTCTTGTTTCTGGTTGTGGGAAATCCAGTCACAAAGTCCATTGTGATGTGATCCCACTTCCATTCTGGTATGGGAAGGTTTTGTAGTAAACCACTTGGAACTTGATGTTCAGCCTTGACCAATTGACAAGTAGGGCACTTGGCCACCCACTCAGCAATGTCAGCCTTCATCCTGATCCAATGGTAATACCTTTTGATGTCCTTGTACATCTTGTTCAGTCCCGGGTGCACTGAGAACTTAGACTTATGAGCTTGGCTCATAATCTCTTCTTTTAGTCTCCGGTCACCAGGAACACTAACCCGCCCATGTACCAAAATGGTACCATTTCTTGTGACCTGATACTCAGTCTTGTCATTCTTTGCAACCTTTTGCAAATTCTCATCCAAGCCTTGTGCTTGTTGTATTCTGGTAAGTAGATCAGCCTGGTTCACAGCCTCTAAACCCAAAGGCTCATCCTCACTTGCCATGGTGTCTAGATGTAGTGACCGGACCATCCCTTCCAGGATCTCTGCTTCCTTCTCAGCTGATACCTCAGCCCTACGCCTGCTTAAAGCATCTGCCACTAGATTGGCCTTGCCTGGGTGATAGGCAATGTCCAAATCATAGTCGGCCACAAACTCCATCCACCGCCTTTGTCTCAAATTCAACTCAGGTTGAGTGAAAATGTACTTCAGGCTCTTGTGGTCAGTGAGAATCTGGACTTTGGCACCATACAAGTATGATCTCCATATCTTCAAGGCAAACACCACTGCGGCCATCTCCAGGTCGTGTGTTGGATAGTTGCCCTCATGCTTCCTGAGTTGCCTTGAGGCATATGCTATGACCTTCCCATTCTGCGTGAGCACACAGCCTACTCTAGTAATGAATGCATCCGTGTACACCACATATGGTTGATCTTCCTCAGGTAACACCAAAACTGGTGCACTGGTCAGCATGTTCTTCAAGGCCTCAAAGCTCTTTTCACAAGCTTCTGACCAGATGAATTTGACATCCTTTCCAGTAAGTTGTGTCATAGGTTGTGCCACACCTGCAAACCCTTTGACATACTTCCTGTAGTATCCGGCCAAACCCAAGAAGCTTCTTACTTCTGTAGCATTCTTTGGTCTTGGCCACTCTTGTATGCACTTGATCTTCTCCGGATCAACAGACACTCCTTCCTCAGACACCAAATGTCCTAGGAAGCCAATGCTCTTCTGCCAAAAGCTACACTTGCTTAGCTTGGCAAACAATTGTTCCTCTCTCAGCCTTTCCAACACCAATCTGAGATGCCTCTCATGGTCTTCCCGGGTCTTAGAGTAAACTAGTATATCATCAATGAAGATGATTACAAATTCATCTAAGTACTCTCTGAAAATTCCATTCATCATCTTCATAAAGGCTGCTGGTGCATTAGTCAATCCGAATGGCATAACCACAAACTCATAGTGGCCATACCTAGTCCGGAAAGCTGTCTTCTTTACATCTTCTGATGCAATGGGGATTTGATGATATCCTGATGCCAAATCAATCTTGGAGAACCATTTGGCTCCCTTCAGTTGATCTAGCAACTCATCAATCCGGGGCAATGGGTACTTATTCTTTATAGTCACCCTATTCAACCCTCTATAATCAATGCACAACCTGAAGCTACCATCCTTCTTCTTGACAAAGAGGACTGGTGCACCCCAGGGTGATACACTTGGGCGTATGAACCCCTTTTCTAACAACTCTTCAAGTTGTTTCTTTAGCTCAGCCATCTCAGCTGGAGCCATGCGGTATGGGCTCTTTGACATTGGGGCCGTCCCTGGTTCCAGTTCTATTATGAATGGGTCTGACCTATCAGGGGGAATGCCCTGTAGTGACCTAAACACATCATCAAACTCACTGACCAGCGGTATCCCGTCCGGGCCACCATCCCCTACGACCTCCTTAGTGGTGATTGTGGCTATATAAGCCTCACAACCTTGTTCCAGCATCCTTGCCGCACGGACTGCTGATAACACTAAGCATCCAGAGGCCAGATTAATACCTTGGTACTTGATCGGGGGTCCACACCCACTCTCAAACTGCACCCTTCCTCGATGACAGTCTAAGGTGGCCCGATTCTTGCCAAGCCAGTCCATACCTAGGATCACCTCGTGATTCTTAAGGCGGACCACAATCAGATCCACCGGCATTGCCTTACTATGGATCATTACTGGAATGTCTTTGACTAGACCTAGTGGGTGCATCATTTGCCCACCGGCTGCACTCACCAAGCCAAGATCATCCCTAGTTCCCATTTGGAACATACCTTTTCCAATCATATCTGGACTCACAAAACTATGTGTAGCTCCAGTATCAAATAATACATGTGTTTCCACACCACCAATACATAAGGTCCCTACATAAGACCTTATCTAAGTATCTAGTCCATCCTAGATTCCATACCATGCCATTCTAATAAATTTAAAAATTTAAACAGAATGGGTTTAGAATTATACCAGTGATCGCCTTGAAGGGTCCGGACTCATCCACATCCCTTGAAAGCTCATAGACTCGAGGTGCTGAAGTTTGGCCTTGCTTGGGGTCTGGCCGGTTGTGCTCACCACGACCCTTGCCTTGTCCAGTTTGCAACTGGGGACAGTCCACACAGAAGTGCCCTTTCTTACCACACTGATGACAAGTCCTGGCCTCACTGGTCGAGCCTTGCCCCCGGTTCCTCTCCGGACCAGGACAATCCCGAGCTGAGTGATCCATCTTGCCACAGCGGGTACAAGCCCCCATTGCCTTCCAGCACTCTCCTCCATGGTGTTTGCCACACTTGGGACACTCTGGCCTACCACTTGGGGTTTTACCTCCTTCAGCCGCATCCCTCTTTCTCTTCTTGTCACCACTCTGACCGGAGGATACCACCACACTCTTGAGCTTGTGCTTGTTCTCCTCAGCCAGATTGGTCTCCAACATAGCCATCCTTTCCACCAACTCAGAGACTGTGTTGAAGGTACGGACTGAGCAATAAGTCTTAAGCTCAGGCCTCAAGCCCCTTATGAACCTGCGGACCTGAACCTTCTCATCCTCAAGTTCCTTACCCACATACCTCCTGAGCCGGTTGAACTCTTCCTCATACTCCCTTACTGACCGCTTGCCCTGGACCAAGTCCAAGAACTTAGCTTCCAAACGGTCCCATGCTTCAGCTGAAAAATACTTGTGGTTGAACTCAACCTCAAAGTCAGAGAACTTCACAATGGAACCATTGGTGCGCTTGTCTAAGGACAGCCACCAGTTGTGTGCATCTCCCTCCAGGAAGTGCACTGCTATGTCTCTTTGGTACTCCTCAGGGCACCTTGTAGACCTGAAGTTCCTAGCCAGCCGGTCCCTCTACTCATCTGCCTCCATGGGATCAGCACTTCCAGCAAAGTGTTTGGTTCCCAAACGGGTGATGTGCTCAAGCACCTTCAGATAGTCAACCTTCTTGGTTGTTCCAACTGGTGGATCTAACTCAATCACCTCAGCAAGAGGCGCCACATATCCACCAGTCACACCAACACCAGGAGCTACCATTGGCGCTTGAGTAGTTTGGCCCATAGAAGAATTCACAACTGGTGTGAACACTTGGGTCATAGCCAGCATCTGACTACCCATCAACTTGATTGCATCAAGTATCTGCTTCATGGTTGGTTCAGCCATTGGTTCATCCGGTCCAATCCTCCCATCTCCTTGGATGTTTGGATCAGCCCGGTTACCAGTCTCTGAGGACTCAGCTTCACCTTCCTGATCATTCCTTTGCTGCCCACTTCCTGCTCCTAACTGGATTCCAGCTGCATTCAGTGGTTGCCCGGTCTCGTCCAACTGTCTATTCTCTCGACCCAGCTGAACCTCAGTCTGGTTCACTTGAGTTTCAGTCAGGATAGCCTCACTGGTCTGGCCAGTAGGTGGAATTGACAGCATCAATTGCGGATTGGGCACTGAGGCATCTCCTGCTCCGGACGCCCCTGTCCCTTCCTTGCTCTTCCGAGACTTCTTCCTTGTTCCCTTAGGACAACAAAGACAAACACAAGGCAAAGGTTAGATTAACATTTTTATTTGCAAACCTCAAGCAATATCATTTTAACCAAAACCCCAAAACCTGCCATGAGACCCAGCCGGATGTGTGATGACCTGCCCTAACCCAACAGTCTAGAATCAAGCATGCTCTGATACCAACTTGTAAGACCCAAACCTGGATCCCATGATCCAAACAGTCCGCGGCCTTACCTATTAATTCTAAGTGTACTTCAGCCGGTTATGGTCCAATCTTTTCTTAGTCATTTTTCAATCATTTGAGGTTCATGTAATAATAAAAACAATGCGGAAGCTTAAGGCAAACAATCATATTATATATATGTCAAATGTGATCCATACAAAGTATTCAAATCATTCAGTTGCACAATAGGCTATGTTAAATCCAAATGTAAACAACAAGTACTACATCACACATCCCACACGGCCAAGGTCTTCATGGCTCCTTAGCCTTACCACGGTCCCTGTCAGAACCTGAAATCAAAACCCACAACACATATGCATAAGAATCATGACCGATATCCTAGCAAATACAATCCTAAGCATGGATTGGGACACTAAGTCCATTTCTGGCCGATTTGTGACCCATTGATTTACTCATCCAAAAACTAATTAAAACACATGATAAATCATGATAATTCATGATTAAGAGAATGGTCCAAGCGGATTTCCCAGAACCGGCCTTGATCATATTGATCTTGGCCATGAACAACCTAACCGGCCTCATGGTACCATCTCGAAATCAATCATATAAAATTATTCTATCACTTTGATAATTCATTATAAATCCCCACTAAGAGATATCAAACGCCAAATCCCAATAACTCCCACTGGAAGTATGAGATCGGACCTTACATGCCCAACCAAGGCCATGGAGAGATTACTCTGATCTAACCAAGCCTTGGTGGCGTGTTCATGAGTTTAGACTCATAGATGACTTCAGAATATGATAGAGAAGAGATATAATGACAGAATAAGAACATTAGATGCAACCATCCACTCATGGATCAAACGGCCAAACCATCCGGATGGATGATTTCAGGCGGTTTGTACTTGGTTTGCATCCAGTACCTTAGGCGTGTGTTCGGAAGCCCCCACACTCTTCTCTGCAGCCTTCTCCTTCCCTCTGGTATCCATTTCCGATCAAGCTTCACTTGCCCACGGCTTAGAACCCACCGGAATCTCCTTGCCTTCACACGGACTGCCTTGCGGTCACACTTCTCTTTTCTCTCTTTGATTCTGTAGAGATTTGGGCAGAGTTTCCCCTTATGTTTCTGATGAATTATGTCGACAGAGGAGGGGTTTATTTATAGGGAAGAGGCTTGGCAACCGTCCAGGCGATGTGATTGGTCATTTGGCCAACGGACACCTTTTCGCCCAAAACCGCCCAACCGCTTGCAAACCGTCCCTTTCTTCTTTTGGGCTGATTGATCTCAAGCCCAAATGATTTCCCACAAGCTCAGCTCCCTTGCCCAAACCACCTAGACCCAACGGACACCCATGACCAGCATCCGGTCCATGACCATCACTCATGGTCCGCAATGACCGGTCAAGACTCCATCACTCCGTCCAGCTGAGTTCAGCTGAGTACTAGTTGCCTGAGCTGAGTGAGCTACTCCTCCAGCTCCTGTGAGCTGCCCAATACTATGTGAGCTTCCTACCAGCTCCACCTAGCTGATTGAGCTGCTTCCGGACCATGTCCATATTTTGGATCACTCATCCAGCTACCATTTCCTCCTTTTCTTCTTATTCTGGTCAAGTCTCAGCTTCCTGATGCACTTAACCCTTAGTTTAGACCATGATACGCTTGCCTTTAGGTCTTTATAACCTGGCCAGCCCATCTCCCCGCACCATGGCCTGTCCGGATGCCTTAGTTAGAACTAGGGACATGACAAGCAGTATAGAAGGTTGGTGGGACGTCTGATTTACTTGACAATCACGCGACCAGACATATCATATCCAGTGCATATTCTCTCTCAATTTATGAAAGCGCCAAGGGAGATGCAGTGGGAAGCAGCTCTGCGACATTAGGAAGTATCTTAAAGGGACTGCAGGACAAGGGATTTTGTTGAGTTCAGCAGAGGACTTAAGCTTGTCCGTATTTTGCGATGCAGACTGGTCTGCGTGCCCATTAACAAGGAGATCGCTGAGTGCTTATGTGACTTTTGTTGGTGGATCACCGGTATCATGGAAAACGAAGAAACAGGGAGTAGTATCACACTCCTCAGCAGAGGCAGAGTACCGTTCAATGGCTCAAGCGACAAGAGAGATCAAGTGGCTTCGGAGGTTGTTGTGTGACTTGGGTGCTAAGCAGAATGGGCCTTCGAAGTTGTTTTGTGATAGCAAGTCGGCTATTTATATAGCTTCCAATCCTGTTTTTCATGAAAGGACGAAGCATATCGAGTTGGATTGTCATCAGGTTCGAGATGCTATACAAGATAGAACACTGGAGACGGTTCATGTGAAGACTACTGAGCAAGTTGCTGATGTTTTGACGAAGGCACTAGGGAGAATTCAGTTCGAGTTCTTGTTGTTCAAGTTGGGAGTACGAAACTTTCATATTCCCAACTTGAGGGGGAGTATAGGAGGATAATGATGAGATTAAAGTATTAAGATATACTTGAGTTAGTTAGAGATAATGAAGTATCTTAGGAGTAGAATATATTCTCCTAATGTCGGTGAACATATGATGCATATATACACAAGTAAATCAATGAACAAAGGCACAACTTTCAGTCATATTTTCGTGTTATTTACACATCTCCTCCTTATAAAATATTATGCTCAATTATCTTATACCTAACGCAAAAATAAAAATAAACAATGAGAGCCATGCTCCTCAAGCTACTCAATATCGTCTTCTTCTTCAGCGTACTTTCGCAATCCCTACAAGCTTCTCCCCAAAACCTCGAGTTCACCTTCAATGGCTTCTATCCTCCGCTGACTGACATATCCGTCCAAGGAATTTCCAGCGTGACACCCAAAGGTGCCTTGAAGCTAACCAACATAACATTCATTGAAAGCGGTCACGCCTTCTATAGCAAACCAATCCGGTTCAGAGATTCACCAAACGATATTGTTTCTTCATTTTCAACAACATTTGTCTTTGCTATCCACCCTATAGTCCAGAGCGTTGGCGCTGACGGCATGGCCTTCGTCATTGCTCCTAACTTTAGCCTCCCAACTGCAGCTCCCAGCCAAGACCTAGGTCTCTTTAACATCCTAAACAGCGGTAATGATAAACATCATGTATTCGCTGTTGAATTTGACACGGTCCACGATCCCTTTGATCCCGACGACAACCATGTTGGGATCGATATTAATAGCTTGAAGTCAGTGAAAACTTCACCGGCTGGGTACTGGAACGAGAATGATCAGTTTAATAAGCTGACTTTGGTGAGTGGTAAGCCGATGCAGGTTTGGGTTGATTACGATGACCGTACCCATCAGATCAACGTAACAATGGCTCCACTTTGGAAGGAAAAACCTAAAATACCGCTTTTATCCATTGTCAGAGATCTATCCTCTTTACTTCTGCAAGATATGTTCGTAGGTTTCTCATCTGCGACCGGTTCGATTATTGCATCGGAACATTTGGTTCTTGGGTGGAGTTTTCGAGTAAAGGGCGAAGCTCCGTTGTTGGCCTTATGGAAACTTCCAAAGGTGGAGAAAACAAATTGGATAGCATGGTTTACCCACTTGTTTGCTGCCCTCCTTATATTTGGCATCTTTTGTACCATCCTCCTATTGGTTTGCTCGCCCATATGCCTCGTGCGCTGCATCTTGAGGAGAAGGAGAAAGTACGCGGAGGTGATCGAAGATTGGGAAACAGAGTTCGCCAAGAACCGAATGAAGTTCAAGGACTTATACTATGCCACCAAAGGATTCAAAGATAATGGCCTTCTAGGAAGGGGAGGGTTTGAGAGTGTTTACAAAGGTGTCATGCCGAAGACTCAGAAAGAGATCGCCGTGAAAAGAGTCTCAAACAAATCCCAACAAGGGCTGAAAGAGTTTGTGTCTGAGATTGCGAGTATCGGTCGAATGAGTCATCGAAACTTGGTCCCTCTCTTGGGTTATTGCCGCCGGAAGGATGAGCTTCTTCTGGTGTACGATTACATGCCTAAGGGAAGTTTAGACAAGTACTTGCACAATAGTCCGGAGGTAGCTCTCGACTGGAACCAGAGGATTAAAATCATTAAAGGTGTGGCCTCTGCCTTGTTCTTTCTTCACGAGGAGTGGGAACAAGTGGTGATTCACCGTGACATCAAATCTAGCAACGTTTTGTTAGACGCTGAGTACAATGGGAGACTTGGAGATTTTGGTTTAGCTCGGTTGTGTGGTCACGGTACCAATCCTGAAACCACGAACGTCGCAGGAACATGGGGCTATCTAGCCCCAGATCACGTTAGGACAGGACGGGCCACAACCGCTACCGATGTTTTTGCGTTTGGGGTGCTCTTACTAGAAGTGGCGTGTGGAAGACTTCCTATCGAGGTTCAAGACAGCGTGAGTGGTGAGAGGGTGTTTCTCGTTGATTGGGTTTTTCAGTTTTGGATAGACGGGAACATCTTGGGTGCCAAGGAACCGAATCTATGGTATGATTATGAAGTAGGAGAGATCGAAATGGTATTGAAGCTAGGTTTGTTGTGCTCACAGTCCGACCCAGAGAATAGACCAACTATGAGACAAGTGCTACATTATTTAAGGGGAGATGTAACGTTACCAAATCTGTCACCTTCGGACCTTCGTGGAAGCGAGAGATTGTTGGGAATTCCAGAAATGGGATTTAGTGAATCAAGCTTGTCTACTGGTGGATCTTCGATTACTAACTCTCAACTGTCTGGTGGGAGGTGAGTTGTGAATATCTGTGTGTTTTGCGCAATTTCACTTCATATGTAGAAAGAACTGATCATAAATATATATCTTATGATCAATGTTGTACGTTGAATGGTTGAAATGAATAATTATACATAATTTGTATGTCTATTTTGCAGTAAATTTTCCCTTCTGATTATTATTACTATTGCAACATCCCGACCACCACTGTCGGTGGTTCCTACACCCACTCTTTCGAATCATTAATTTGGAATGTCCAAAAAACTTGTTTAGTAACTTTCCAATCAACATAATTTTTTTTTGTGTTTTAATCTCACTCTAACGATATTGAAAATCAGTTCTCCATAAGTCACGTTCTTCAATTAGTCTAACTCACCACATACTTAACACTGTATTTCTCTCTAAACAAGTGAGATAATATAAATAATCAAATCAATTCTTTTAAACATATCTAATATACACTGTCATTAACTAGAAATATGTTCTACAAATATGTTCTGAGCTTTAATCCTAGACTCTTTTTAAAAATTGTAATGATCAATTATCTGTTTGAGGATCAGAAGTGTCTATTTTGGTATTGTAACCTCTTTTTCGCAAAGTATTAAAATTATGGAAACAGAGTAAAGCTATCTGCAACTGACCAAATAATAGAGAAGTTAGCGTTTCCGCTGCCTTATTATGCCTTCACACTCTTTAAATTGTCACCAAATTTAGCACAGTTCCAATACTTTGACTGACATACCAGTCTGGTCCCTTTAAGCCCATCAGGTAACCCATTTAAGACAAGCTGGAGAGAGCTAGTTTCCTACCACACAACCTGCGTATTTGCCATGATGATAACTTCTTCATCTCCAACCTCTAATGGTTTCCTTGAGCGAACATTTGCACACTTTTTCAGAATAGCCATGATGCAAACAGTGCTACTACCCATCTGCACTCGCTTCTCTGTAAACCACTCGCTTTCAATCAAATATACACGCCTTTTTAGCTTTCATAAGCATGTGACCGAGTCCATTCCTTGTATGTCTACAACCACCCAGATTTCACAATCGTGTAATCGCACATGGTGGCTATATGTTGTCTAGATAAAAAAAGAGAAATTTGTAAATATAGAACAAAAAAACTAATATATTGTCCATATGCCGTAATTTGAGGTATACATTGTCCAGTTAGTATAACTTTCTCTGTCACCTCAATTAAACCCTTAAACTAAAGGGAAATTTGGAATCATAACCATTGTAGGAATTAAACCAAGTATATACACATAACAGAAAAGGGGCTATGATATTTGTATAATAATTGCTATATTGTCCTTGACATGCATTTTTCTGATTTTTTTTTTTTTCATTTTTTACTTTTCTCACAAACATGTTTTCATTTTCTATTTTTAATTGCTTTTAATTTCTGTTAAAGCAACTATTGAATTTTGTAGTTAACATGATAAAAACATAGATTTTCTTTTACATATAGTATGTTTTGAAAATTTCAAAACAAACATATATTTTGTAAATTTTATATCATATTCTATAATCACGATTGTAAATCTATACTATTTTACACACATATATAGTATAGTCAGAAACATAGCATAATACAATCTTTTTTTTCCTCTGCATCCCTCCCTCCCTTCTACTATTTTTCTCTCTCCCTCCTCTACCACCATAACCCCGCCATTTTCTCCTTCTCTGCATGTTTTTTTTGTCTATTCCCTCTTTTTCTCCCTCCTTCATTTACCACCATAGCCACCACCACTTATTCCCATGTTCCTTTGTCTACTCCATCCCTCCCTTCCCCTCTTTCTCTCTATCTCCTTCCTCTACCATAGCCACCACCACTTTCTCATTCTCCTCTACTCCATCCCTCACCACTCTCTCTCTCTCTCTCCCCCTCCCTCCCTCTATTCGACATCTCCATCATCTTTTATCTATTCGGCATCCCATTTTCTTCTATCTATTTGACATCTTCCCTTTCTCTCCCTTCCATCCGTTTTTTTTCTCTATCTTTCCATCGTGTAACTTCTCTAATTTTCTTCATAATCCTTATATCATACCATACGTCATATGTTCTATATTATTTTAAATTACAGTATAGTACAATACATTTCTTTTTCTCTTATTTTGCAATTTATATCTCTTTCTCTGTCTCATGATTCTTGTTACTCAATACTTGATCAGTTACACTGTTTTGTTCTCCAACACCGTCGCCACTCATCATTTCTCTCTAAGAAAATTTTAGAGAATTTCTTATATACAAAGTTTGTCGGTGTGTCGAGTATTCCATACAATAACATGTATAGCATAGTCACGTAATGGATAAGAGTTTGGGTTTAGGGTTTATGATTAGGGTTTGGGTTTAGGGTATACGGTTTGGGTATATGGTTTGGGTTTAGGGTATATGGTTTGGGTTTAGGGTTTAGGGTATATGGTTTGGGTTTAGTGTTTGGGTTTAGGGTATATGGTTTGGGTTTATGGTATATAGTTTGGGTTTAGGGTTTAGGGTTTAGGGTATATGGTTTGGGTTTAGGGTATATGGTTTAGGTTTAGGGTTTAGTGTATATGGTTTGGGTTTAGGGTTTAGTGTACATGGTTTGGATTTAGGGTTTAGTGTATATGGTTTGGGTTTAGGGTATATGGTTTGGGTTTAGAGTTTGGGTTTGGGTTTAGTATATATGATTTGGGTTTATGATATATGGTTTGGGTTTAGGGTTTAGGGTTTAAGGTATATGGTTTGGGTTTAGGGTTTTGGTTTAGGATATTTGGTTTGGGTTTAGGGTTTGGGTTTAGAATATATAGTGTGGGTATATAATTTGGTTTAGGGTAAAGAGTACTCTATACAAACCCTTAATCTTTTTCAGCTTTCTTATTTTCTTTATCCTCTTCATAATGGTTGTTTTTATAAATTAATTGTTCTGTACTATATATTTGACAAACATAGTATAGTACGATATCAATTGTTGCATTAATCAAATCTCACGCGCCAGAAAGGAGAACGTGGTCCACTTCCACATCAAATTGACACAGGTTTTCATGCATGGCTATATTCTTAATTGTCAGGGTTTATATGATTATTGAGCAAATTGACCCTAAACTAAACCCAAAACGATTTTTGTTAATTTAATTATTAACTAAAGTAAAAAGTTAATAAATAGAAAATAAACAAAAATGGAAAAAATATATTTTTATCACGTTTTTAAATACTTTAGAAAACACGAAAATTTGGAAAAATAAAGATTTAGAATATATTTTCTTAATAGATTTTAGAGAGATTTAAAAAATATTTACGTTATGAATTTGGCAGAACATACATTCTACTGCTTGTAGATTGTAGACATGATGGGAGACTGTTTAATCAGTATGTAGTAGGATATATTATTCTAGTAGATAACGAAATACTATCTTCATAAATTATTGGTACATAGGTATATTTTTTGATTGTGTGTATGTAGATATATAGGAAAACTAGTTCATGAAAACTACCGTAATTCAGATCTTAAGAAAAAATATATATATCAGTGTCTACGAACAGTAGATATCTATGTAGTTAAACAAAACTACAATCTATATGTTTGTAGACAGTAAATTTTGTTTTCTGCTCTTTGTAGATCAAAAGATGATATTGTGTTCCACTATTATTTAGTCAGCCAAATTATTTTTATAAGATTGTTTCTTGTTTATGTACATTTTATATAATTTTCATATTTTTCTGACTCTTAAAATAATTGATATGAAGTTTTAAAGTTGGTCATGAATATCTAGATCCAAAACAAACCAAACTTTTTTAATGGCAAATGGACAATATATGTAATTGTTTTTCTGTTCTGTTTTGGAATTTTTTTCATAAAAATAAGTTCCAAATTTTATTGTTTCTCTATCTCTCGTTCACGTCCCTGTTCTTTATTGCCAAGTGATTCATAAATAACAACCAAATCTAACATATAAGATCTAAGCCTATCAAATTAAAGTTAAATGGTTTCAATGAGCTTGGACATTCAGGTGTCCAATCCGATTTTTTTTTTGGTATGAAACTAATTAGCTCTATTAAAATATTCTAAAAGTACTTTGGATCCAGTTTACATTTCTCGAGTTCGGTTCGGATATATTAAACATATTTGAAACCTGGTTTAAATCGCTTAAAATTCCGATTCAGTTCTAATTCAGATTTCAATTACACCAAGTTACTTGTTTGTGTATCGAATGTACACACTTTAACTCACAAAATTGACAAGTTTAAAGAATTTGAATTAACAAAGTTGATCCAAAAGTGGTCAAATAAAAATAAAGCATAAACAAATTACACTTAGCAACTAACAACTGAATAAATATAGGTAGCACTACTTAAACTTCAAAAATAAATCAACATTGTTTAAATTTTAGAAGCAAATATATTCATAATCAAAGTTCAAATGCAGTTGTCAAAATTAAAAAGTACTATTCGATCAAATTCCAAAAAATATATTACATTAAAATGTGTATTTGAGTTAATTATTCATTTAATAGATGTTTACTTTAGGTATTCATTAGAATTTTAGAGTATTTTTGAATATTTGTTCGGAATTAAATTCGGATTTAATATACATAGTGTTTGGGTTTTTGAAAATTTTGGTTTATCTGTCGTTGGTTTTTGTTCGGTTAAATCTCAAAAACTCAGTATATACCATAAAGACCATTCGGATCGGTTCAGATTTTTTTGGGTAAGTTTGTATTTTTGCGTTTGTATTATTTGTCACCCCAACCTTCAAGGTAAAGCTGATAACGTCTCAATCAAGCTTTCGCTGGTTCTCATACTACCCTACAACCATCGTCCAAAAATCTCCGTTTGCCACAATCACAAAGCTTTCTTGCGTGGAATTGGAAACCGAGTGCCTTTGCATCTTCCACCTCGGTTTTATGCAGAAAAGCGGCCAATATGGGCTAACAGTATTTTCCATCTTTTCATTTTATTTTGTATTTCTACAACTCTGAATTGTGACAGCTTCTTACCAGAGTTGAATAGAATCCGAGTTTACGGTTTTTATTCATTCGCCGATTTCGTTAATAAACCCACAGCTTATGCAGACAAAATTGGCTTCACAACACAATGACGCCAATCACGTTGAATTGATATTCTGTTACTATCAGACAGGCCTGTTCTTCTCATAAGGCAGCTAAAGCACTGGTTTCAGGCCACATTTTTTTTACAAAGATATTTAGGCCACAACTCAAGTTTATTTGAGAACATTATTTCTAGGTTGAATATCAATACCAAACAATGCAGGTCCGTTTGTTCTTTTATTCATTCATATGTATTTATATATTACAAAATTGTCCTTTTTATCAAACAAGAACTTTCTCACCATACCATTTACATAGTGTTACCTTTTTTTTATAGAAATACTAGGATAAACCCGCCCTACGGGCGGGAAGTAAGAAAAAGTAATCTTTAATTTAGAGTTGAGTTTGTTTTGGACATTTACTCTGTATCTGTGAATTGCAGTTGTGTTATTTTTCAACATTGTGTGAAGAATGTTAGTCTATGTACTTCTTGATGTCATTTATGAGGTTTCACATATTTTTCCATCGTCTAAAGATACATAACTTTTTTTGGGGTTTGTTTTGGTTGAATCACTGGTTGCCTAAATGTTAAAGCATAGAAGATGTTTTTTTTTTATTTAATATGGTTATAGATATGGTGGAAAAATAGTCGTCAAATGATGAAAATAATTTTGGTAATTAGCTTGTAATAGTAACATGTGCCGTACCTGTCAACTTCATATCAGCGGTGACACGTAATAGTTGCTCTTATAACAGATTTGACTCAACTCCAGGCTAAGTTGTTTTTTTCTTGGAACAGATGTTTTCACGAAAAAGATAGATGCAGAGCAAGGGAAAGTAACAAAGATAGACGCAGAGCAAGCTGTCCAATAGATTATGGCTAATATAATATATTCACTGCATTATACAATGATTTATAAGACTTGCAAGAGCAGGTTAGTCTGAACGTACTAATGAAGGCTGCATGACTACGGAACTTGTGAATCCAAAACATGTGGATGCTTATTAATAAAAAAATCACGTCCACAAGTTTTTTTTTAAAGAAAAAAATAGATGTAAGCAAAGTTGCGTGTTAAAAAAAAGATGTAAGCATAGTTGAAAGATGCGAAAACAATAATCGATAAGGACTTGTTCTTTAGCTGCTTTCTTTGGAACATTCACTACAACAAATATGTCTTTTCATAGCATACAGATAACGCTATTAAATGGTATTAATAGCGGTTTTACAAATGCTATGAAATAAGACGCTATAATAGAGTACCTATATACGATAGCGTTTTAGGAAGCCGCTATCATAGAGTGGCCTTCCATAGCACTACATCTATGCTGTGGTACAGTTATTTATGACACGTATTTTGTGCTATAGGAAATTGTAGAAGAGCTGTTCTTTATTGCTGTATTAAACTTACTAGTAGCAATAAATTCGTGTTATATTAAATTTTTTAATAACTTTTTATGATTGCTATATATATATTTAAAATAGCTATTTTCTGTTGTCATCAATTACTTTGTATTAGCACTTCATCGGTGCTATTCGATGATGAGTTGTAGCAGTATTATTGAGTTATATATATATGAATATTAGCTTCTATTATGTGCTACCAAGTTAGTGTATCATGACTTATTTTATATGCTATGTCGTGAAATTCTATTAACTTTTTGAACTAGAATAAATTTTTCAATAGAAATGTGATTTCTCCATAATGTGATTTCTCCAAGTCTCAAAATATGATTTCTCCATAATAGAAAAACAATATCATAATTAAGTTACAAACAAAGAACATAAGTCTAATTTGCAACAAGCATCATATGTTCATTAGTAATCTAAAGCAAGGAAAGTTGAAAACCATAGAGTTATTATTCCACCTCAAACGATGATAACTTTGTCTTCAGGCCATGCTATAGTGGTACCAATAGCATCTTCCATACACTCAATTGCAGACGTAGGCCTCCAAACGATGGCATCATTCACCTTGACTACATCAACCCACACACGAACTGCATTATTTCCCAACGGAACAAAATGCACTAACTGTTCTGGGTTGTTTGAAGACCAGCGTCCTTCTGCAACAACTACTTTCTGACCGGTAATGTCCAGTAGTTTGCACTTCTGACCCTCTTTCACAACCTGTATATGAGAACGATGTCTAATAGCATTAGCACCTTTAAATGATCACAACCTACTAATACACTTAAGGCTTACCTTCTGAGAGCTTGAAGGAGTTTGTGAAAATGGTTTTGAAATCTTAGCAGGAGCTGGGGGAGTGCGTACTTCTGACTGCGTATGAAGTGATGCTGGAGCTGGTGACTCTGTGTTTAAATTTTCGAATAAAACCCTGCTCACAGGCCATGCTACAAACGACTTCAAACAGTCACGAAGGCTTGAATGTTTTTCTGTTGGCCGCCAAAGAAAAGTCTCAGGTAGGGTAACTGCATCTATAAATACTTTAACAGCATTTGGTCCAAGAGGAAGACCATCCACCAAGGCTTTTGAATCACGAGACTCCCAACGCCCTTCAGCAACTGTTTCTTCATCATCTGTTAGCCAATGTAGAAGTTTGCACTTGTTCATTTCTACTGTCTCTGGGCTCTGCCAAACAAATAAATCCAACATACAAAACACATAACTATATTTTACAAAATATAAACTTAGACCCGAAAATGAGATGAGGAAAGAAAACCTTACATTTGGAGATAACTCCTCCTCAAGAACAAGAACAGAATCCTGAGTCTCCACGATTTCATTTTCCATTTGCTGGAGTTGGTCCATATCAATCACTCGTTGGCAAAGAAGATTGAAGAAGGCGCATAAGCGGAAAATGGCTACCCTAGGACCCTTAGGAAGTAAGCCCCTAATTGCTACTGGCAGCAGTTGTTGCATTAGGACGTGGTAATCATGGGATTTCAGTCCCATAACTTTACAATCCTCTAATGATACACAACTAGATATATTGACTTCCAAGTAACAGAGTCTACTGGATGGCGCAGTTTGCCATCTGTGCTCTTGTTACTGAAATGCCATCGTAAATCCATTGCAACTTTCTCCGATCTGAACATCCTTTTCAGACGAGGTATTACTGGAAAATATCTCAAAACCTTCTGTGGAACACCCTTCTTGAATTCACCAGTGTGCATGTTGGTCTTCCATCTAGACGACTTGCATTTTGGACAACTCTCAGCCTTCTGCAGCTTCTTTCTAAATAAGCAGCAGTCGTTCACACAAGCATGAATCTTTTGATATCCCATATCAAAAGATTTCAAAAACTTCTTGACATCATAAGTTGATGTGTGCAGCACATTGTCTTCAGGTAACATGTTTGGCAACGTTTGGAGTAAGTCATCAAAGCTCTTGTCTGACCACCCATTCTGAGACTTAATCCTAAACAATGAAACTACAGCTGATAGCTTGCTATGACTCGCACACGTTGGATACAAGGGGGTTTCAGCCTCTGCAAGTTTTGCTAAAAACTCATCTTCTTTCATGTCCTCACCCTCAACTGACTCACCTAACTGTGCCCCCCTAATAACTAAATCTTCATCTAAACATTTTGCTGCTTCGTATAAACTAAGGATCTCACCATTCCACAATCTATCTCTAGCTTCCACTACAGCAACAGAGTTATCTTCCCCATGGTGAAACCAATCCGGGCGTCCCTTGTAGGCGTCATCCATTCCATTTATAACCAAATGAGAGACAACCTGGTCACTTGTATGACGATCTAGATTGCGGCATCGGGCGCATGGACATACAATCTTCCCATTAACTCCTAACTTATCACTAACAGCATTGACAAAACCCCTAGCACCTCTCTCATACGCAGAATCAACTCTTTAGTACATGTAAATCAAACCAAAAAAAAAATTCAGTTAAGACAGTAAGTGTTGAAATGCATAAACGGAACAGTTAAACAAATGTACATACCTGCATAAATGGACCCATGACTTGTCCAACATTGTTTGCTACAACCTAGTTGGGACCGTTGCGACAGTTCAAACAAGCGTACATGGTTCAAGCAGCAATTAAAACAAATTAATATTCAATGTGGTTACCGCAAACAACGAACTCATTCTATACAAGCATGAACAAAGTATTACAAAATGAGAAGTATATAGATGTGTCTAAATAAAATCTGTGATTTTAGGACAACTCTCAAACAACAAACGATGTCAATATATCACAAGATGCATATAAAATCTACATCTATATGCATCTAATCTATAAATAAAAAACGATGTCTATAATCAACATCTATATGCACTTAATCGATGATAAAAACGACGATGAACCCTTGGGAGAGTGATAGAGAAAATCGAAAACCTAACTAATGACAACAATGAGCAGAGCCAAAAACAACATAATCAATAGACGATGAGGGCCGAGAATCTATCGATGGAAGAACTCACTTTCAGTTTTGAAAATCGGATTGAAAGCGGCGGAGAACTCGAGGAGGGATGAATCCCGGTGAGTTGGGCTTAATCGGAGGAGATGAGGGCCGAATCGGAGTAGATTAGGGATGAATCGGAGGAGGCTGGGGCTGAATCGGAGGTGAGCTTCTTCAGATTGGTGGTGAGCGAAGAGAAAGAGAGAGAGAGGAGAACGAAGAACGCGAAGAAGGAGAAAGAGAGAGAGTAGAAGGTTTTGTTTTTTTTTTTAATGCTATTAAAACTATTGATTTGGCTAATTTGGCCGCGAAAACCATTTTTTTATTCTAACTGTTGGCGCTAATTGTAAAAACGTGTCGGATTAGTGAGTTTTTAATTATCTTTTACTGATTTATGGGCATAGCATAATTTTAATGCTATAATATTATTACCCAAACTTCCAACAACCTTTTCATAGCAGTTACGAAAAATGTGCTATTATAATCTGCTATCAATACCCATATTTGTTGTAGTGTTCTCTTCCAGATCAATTTGTTCTTTCGCTGCTGCTAAACATCCGGGAAGTGAAACATCAGATGTAGTTGCTTGCTCTGCAACTTTGCAACTGTGGCATCTGATTCTGGTGCAACAGCTTTCAGAGTTTCATCATGAAAGTTTCATCCAATTCACTGCCTCCGATCTAAATCACAGAAACCCATTAAGCAAAAGGTTTGAAAACGAAGTATCAGCAAATGAACCACAGCAGTCTGAGAAAAACCAAAAGCACAAAAAAGAAGGAGAAAGCAAATACCTTTGATTCGGATCTTGAACTCGAGGGAACCCCTCCAGAAATATCGCCATGGTCATACACCACAGCAGACAAAAAGTGTCAATGCAAATTTCAGGATCCACATCATCAAAGAACACGTGTGGGGAGAGAGACGCCTTCACTTTCAAATTCTTGGATGCCATTGCTGGTGAAGGTCTGTCTGCATTAATAAGAGTAGGGCATCAATAAAAACTATGCAGTCAAAATAAAAATGGCCTGACGAATGAGAGTAATACATTAAAAATACTAAGCGTACGTAATAAATTGTAAACACACTGGAAATACATCTAGAGCCCAAAACAGATGTGATCAGCAGTAAAATCAACCAAATAATGACAAAAATGAGACAAAGATCTGATCATTATTGATCACACTAACGTTAGCTTCACCACACATGTCTATGACCATGCTGATAGTCATTTTACTAACTGGCTAAGGAAACTGAGAGATAAGAGCAAATACTGCAAGGTAAAACTACCATGTACTATGCATGTTCCACTGGAATTGGTCAATACTCCAAACCCCTGCGCTTGGTGATCCTTAGAAAAGCACCGGCTTTAATCTCTCGGTCATAAGCTGAAAAACAGATAAGAGTTCAATCACTAAAAATTAATCATATTTTCCTGTTCTTTCTGCACTATTCTTCATTTACTTGCCCAAACAACCATGTAGAAGAGGTACAAAAACATAAAGAGAAAATCCGTAATTTCTAGCAGACGTATATCAAAGTCAGATACCAGAGAACAGTGACACATCAGAGAAGGCTAAATAAAATTGCTATCAGAGAAAGCTCAGATTGTCTTCATTTATGCTAAGATGGCTCGCAGATCCAGTAGGCTGATTATAAGTAAGCGTTGAAGCTACATCGTTTTGTTTCCTCGCTTCGAGTCGTCACTGAGATGTCTCCGGTGGCGTTGGAAGAATGATTTCTGTCTAGGCTTCAATTTTTGCTTACTGTGAAAGCAATAAACCAACTTATAAATGAAGAACCGGGGTCTTGAAGCATCAGTTTATTCCTATTTACAGATTTGATACAATAATTATCGATGAGGATAGTTTGCTGAAATACATACCTGTTGGGTTGGTGACTTATTAAGAGTTTAGGCTCTTTGATTGCTGTACGTGATTTCCCCGTATTCTTGGATACCAAGTTATTTCTTTTCTTTATACCAACTCCTCCCCTGCAAAAAATATATTTAAATCTCTCAACACATGTGATCACATAGACATACATATAAGCATATTTTGCGAGAAATGGATTGATTGAAACCTTCGTTGAAGTTTTCACGGTACTTAGTGTTGATTCCATATCCAAGCGTAAGGCCTTGTGTTAGGAGGGTCCTTAGATAATGTCCAAGCCTAAGGCTTTGTGTTAAAGTACTGAATGAATAGCAAGACCACATAAAAGACCAAAACATTGTCAGTTTAAAGTATATATTCATGATTGTAATATCATTCGATATTTGATTAAGTTTAGGGTTCTTTCTATACCTTTCACATGAGAGCAAAAGAGGCAGCTCTGCGTTTTTCTGGATTAGATGATAAATCCCCCTAAAGATCAACCGCTTTATTCAGAAACTCACTCAGACAACCTTCATAGTGATGTTGTGGTCTAAACATCTTAGCTAGTTTCACAATGAAGCTGGTTCTTTTCCCACAATCCCACAATTCTTCATTTGGTGGTTGTTCAATCTACAGAGAACAAACCCACACAACAAAAAGTCATCAAAAACTTCAATCTGGAATGAGTAAATCCGGCATGTCGTTTTTGGTCTCTTTCTCACCTAGGTTCTTCCTTTAAGAAGTGGTCTTCTCGTTAGAATCTCAGAGAAAACACAGCCGACACTCCAAAGATCAACTGAGATGCCATAACACATAATTAATCACTTTTTTTTTGGATATAATCTATTTCGTTTACTGTGTTGAGACCAAATAAAACAAAAGGAACTAAAGAGCACAACTTAATCAGAAATTAAAGGGCTGCAAACAGAAAAAAGAAGTACCGAAGACACTACCACGCAACTGTGGCGATGATGTTCAAAGTACCTGAAACCAAGCAAATGTTTTAGATATACACCTTCTGGCCTCCCAGAATCCGAGCAACCGCACCTGGACGGTGGAAAAACAGTGACCAGCCTTCAAATCACCAAGAAAAACAGATGAGTAAGACATGATTGGAGATTTTCTTTGTTTTCTAAAGAATCACAAAATGTGAGGATGATGTTCAAAGGTATAAGGCTTACCCTTTTATAGGTAAAGAAAACCGCCTTAGAGTTGGATGAGTATCATTGAATGAGACGTCCTGCTTAATTTGCGTTGGTGGAGTTAATATCTCTTAAATCTGATAAATGAAGACAACCTGTAACGTCTAGGGGACCGAATACGAAACGGCGCTGCTTTATACCAAGGTTCTCGAGGACGATTCGTCTGACTCGATTTGATCTCCATTGTTGCTGGAGCTCGTTCATCACTGAGATGAAGACGGCTAACCCTAATTCTCACCACCGTCTTTGTTTCAAAACGCTAGATCGAGTTTAGTTCTTCTATGGCGGAGATGAAGAACGGGTTCATCCTAAATAGAAAACGATGAGTTTCATTCCATTTAAAGTTGCTAAGCCGAACATGAAGTCCGTATACAAACTGAAGCCCAAATACATTTCATTCAATTAAATGAAACTCAGCACTTTGATAGAAGAGACACGTGGCGCAAGCAGGAAAGACTAATTAGTGACGTGGCACTCTCAAAGAAGAGAGTGCTTTTCTTTATATAAATAGATAATTCTCTAAACTGCTGAGAATTAATTAAGAGATCTACCTCTACATTTTTTTCACAATGATTTAATTTTAATTTTTAAATTCTTTTTCATTTCTCAGATTCTATTTTATTTTATTATTATAGTTTGAAAGTTCTAATTTGTGTTGACTCTACAGATTTTTCAAATTCAAATTAATATAAATGCACCTATAATTTTGTTAATCATAGAATAATTAAAAAAAACATATGAATAATATTATTAAGGGTTGATAAATTCAGTTACGGAAATTTGTGAATGAAGTTGTTGGAAGAAAAACTACAAAAGTTGTTTTCTTAAATAATATTTTGTCTTATTTTATAGTATTTTAATCTTTCAAAAAAAATATTTGTTTTTTTATGGATTATATTTTTTTGAAATGCTTTAGGCCACAGAAATCTACTGGACGGCACTGCTATCAGACTATCATCCCTGACAGGAGGTCACGTACTTAAAGTCTTGTCTCTTTAATTTTTTTTTTGTCAACGAAGTCTTGTCTAAATATTCCACAAAATCGAATTAAACGAGGTCTTCCCTTGACTGGAAATAAAAACACTGACTTTTCTACGCTCTCCACACCATAAATTAAGCTAAAACTTTCTTAAGAAAAAAAAAGAAGCCATGTTCGTGAAGCTACTCACCATTTTCTTCTTCTTTTCCTTCACACTACTCTCCCAGCTCCCAAAATCCTCTACCCAAACTCTTGACTTCACGTACAATGGCTTCCTTCCTCCTCTCACTGACATATCCCTCGAAGGGATCGCCACCGTCACACCCAACGGTCTCTTGAAACTAACCAACTACACCATGCAGAAAACGGGTCACGCCTTCCACACCAAACCAATCCGGTTCAAAGATCTTCCAAACGGCACCGTTTCTTCCTTCTCCACAACTTTTGTCTTCGCTATTCATTCCGAGATCCCGAGCCTTAGCGGCTACGGCATGGCTTTCGTCATCGCTCCTAACCCAAGGCTCCGTTACGCGACGGCAAGTCAATACATGGGTCTCTTCAACATAACAAACGACGGTAATGTCACTAATCACGTGTTCGCTATCGAGTTTGATACGATCCAGAGTCCAAAGTTCAATGATACGGACGATAACCATGTGGGAATAGATATCAATAGCTTGATATCTGTGGAGAGTTCGCCAGCTGGGTACTGGGACAAAAATGGTCAGTTCAAGAACCTTTTATTGATCAGTGGCAGACGGATGCAGGTTTGGGTTGATTATGATGGCCTTACCCACCAGATGGATGTAACAATGGCTCCCTACGCTAAGGACAAACCGAAAAAACCGCTTGTTTCTATCGTCAGAGATCTTTCTTCCGTTCTTCAGCAAGACATGTTCGTAGGATTCTCGTCTGCGACCGGTACTATTGTGTCGGAATATTATGTTCTCGGGTGGAGTTTTCGGGTGAAGGGCAATGCTCGGCCGTTGGACTTATCAAAACTTCCCAAACTTCCGAGGTGGGAGCCCAAAAGAATATACAGCATCTACAAGACTTGGATGCCATCCGTTTGCATATTTTTTGTTCCCTTCTTGTTTATTTCCACGCTCATCATACTCGTGCGCTTTGTAATGAAGAGGAGGAGAAAGTTTAAGGAGGAGCTCGAAGATTGGGAAACAAGGCTTGGGAAGAACCGAATGAAGTTCAAGGACTTGTACTGTGCCACCAAAGGGTTCAATGAGAGTGACCTTCTCGGATCCGGTGGGTTTGGAACCGTTTACAGAGGTGTCATGCCAAGGACAAAGAAAGAGATCGCTGTGAAAAGAGTCTCCAACAAATCCCATCAAGGGTTGAAAGAGTTTGTGTCTGAGGTTGTGAGTATTGGTCGGATGGGTCATCGGAACTTAGTCCCACTCCTGGGTTATTGCCGCAGTAGAGACGAGCTTCTTCTGGTGTACGAGTACATGCCTAATGGAAGCTTAGACAAGTATTTGCATAATAGTCCTCCAGAGGTAACTCTCGACTGGAAACAAAGGATTAAAGTCATTAAAGGTGTGGCATCCGCCTTATTCTACCTTCACGAGGAATGGGAACAAGTGGTGATTCACCGTGACATCAAAGCCAGCAACGTCTTGTTAGACTCGGAGCACAATGGGAGACTTGGGGATTTCGGTTTAGCTCGATTGTGCGGCCACGGGTCAGACCCTCAAACCACGCTAGTCGCTGGAACGTGGGGATACCTAGCCCCTGATCACGTCAGGACAGGACGGGCCACTACTGCTACCGATATTTTTGCGTTTGGGGTGCTTTTACTAGAAGTAGCATGCGGTAGACGTCCTATCGAGATTCGGAACGAGAATGGTGAGAGGGTCTTTATTTTGGATTGGGTTTTGGGATTTTGGAGTGAGGGAAATATCTTGGACGCCAAGGACCCAAAGATAGGGACGGAATATGACCGAACAGAGGTCGAAATGGTTTTGAAGCTAGGTTTGATGTGCACTCACTCCAACCCACATGATAGACCAGCTATGAGACAAGTGTTACATTATCTCATGGGAGATGCAATATTACCAGATTTGTCCCCTTTGGACTTGGGTGGGAATGAGATGTTGGAAATCCACCACGAACTTAGCGAGACAGGCATGTTCACATGTGGGTCTTCGATGGTTAATTCTATAGTCTCCGCTTCCAGTGGGAGGTGAATTTTCAATATTTCAACGTTTGTGACTCGAGCACCACCCCTAGTGGTAGGTAGAGATACTAATTCAAGTATCTCAATAATAAAATATCAATACTTTTCATAACTATATATTTTAAGTCTAATCTTTGTAAATAAAATTTATCATTCAAAAATTGACATGTGTTTCTATTGGTTCTAAAGGAGCTACATACGGATTCTCCCAAAATCTGCCTTTTCCCCCACTTTCTGATTTTTTTATTTTTAGACTTTAGATACTCTAACAATAGACTAGCGATGGACACGGTCTAACGTTACAGATTGTAGAAAATATACTATCGGCATCAGATATGGGACCGTGTTGTACATTAACTTGAAATAAATAAAACTTTATGAACGTGTAAGACCAGTTTAGTAGTTTACTTTTGCATTCGGTGGAGTTGATAGCTGGTTGATGTGACGCCTTGAAAGGGAAAGAGACATTTGCGTTCCCACGCTTAAGTCAAGCTGCAGACAGAGTCTCCTTTCACATAATGTTGCCGGCGTTGGTGACGAGCATATTTGCCATGAAGATAACGTCTTCACCTACAACATGTTCAAACAATAAGAGGCAAAACAAAACGCGGCTGGGGAAAGACAATAATGCAAACAAAAGTATCTGTGAGGTTATAAGATCACCAATGCAAATCTCCGGATTATACTTTTAAGTCTTGTGATTCTTGATACTAACAAAACCTTCATAGTCAGTCACCACCTCAGATAGAAGCCGAGCATACGTCTCACTCCACTGTTTCTTTTCAGAGCAGTGCTTGTTAAAGAATTTGAAGCATTGGCTTAGGGCATCATCTATGCAAAATTACTAAAGGGCATATTTATAGAACTTTTATTTTGTATGGTCTATTGATAACTATTTGTTAAGTTTTTCTTAACTAAAATCCAGATTACTATTAATACTTTTTTAAAAAAAATTTACAATCAAAACTTGATTAGGTCTACATTTATTGAATTTTCATTAAAAAACATATTCTTTTTTTTTATCAAATCACTACTAATAACTTTTGACAACTCTTTATAGATTATTATTTATTCTAAATTGTAAAATGATATTTGTAATTGAAATATTAGTAAATTTTATTTCTATGTTTTGGTGTGTTATAGTTTCTTACAAGTTAGCATAAAAGCGTAAGAATTATTTTTGAGTAAGTTTTTATATGAAACTTTTATCATACAAAAAAATAATTTTATATGATTTCATTGAAAAAACAATTAGTAAAGGTTTATTTCTTTGGCCTATGGCATATAAAATCCCTGTCTTTTTTTTGATTAACAATATAAAAATCCTTGTCACTGCTCTGTTTCTTCTGATTCACAATGTGGGCAAACCTCATCGACTCCATTTTTTCTACAGTACAATGTCCTAAGATGCTTCCCATTGCTTTCTCCATAATAATGAAATCCAGAAAGTTTGATTGTTGTATTGTACACTTCCCTTATCTTTTTTTCTCTCACAAATTGAAATTATATTAATGGCCCAAGGCCCAAACGGTACATGGTAGAAGCTCATAAACCTAACAACAAACCAAACTAAAGTCCATACAAGAAATGGGCAGACTTCAACCAAAAGAAATTGGGCCAAGCCCAAAACCACAAAAACCAACAAGTCTCCACCGACACTTTGAAGAGCCCAAACACGTGTCACGATCCTCGGACAAACGGACATACGTGTCACACCATCTTCCCAACCCGACGAGCGCCGCCGTTGCATGTCTTCTCCGGCTACCACGACCGAGACTCACCCGTCGTCGCAGATCCTCGGAGCCAAACCAACTTAAGACCACCGGAGAGCTTCATCAGGATTAACCCGAGGTCTCACCCCAATCAACGCAACCCGCCTCTCTTTCATCACCGCTTCAAAGCGCCGGAGAGCCTCCATCATCGATTCGAGAGTTCCACAGATCCGACGTCGAAACCCACAAACTCGCTACCAAGCCGAAAGAAACCGGAGCATAAAAAGCCTCCTCCTAAAAACGCAAACTGAAACCGCATATTCTCTTTTGACAGAAAGGAGTCACACCGGAGCACCAAAGCCGACCATCCATCGAAGGAGCGATGCGACGACGGAAACCATATATCAAACCGAAAATCAGAAAAAGACGGAACTTTAAATATAGGAGGGCAAACAAGTAAGAAATCCGGACCGACGGTGGCTGTAGAAGCCCACACCGTCGGCCGGAAGCAATGAAACCACCGGAGCTCTTCTCTCTCTTCTCTCTCTTTTAGGCTTTGAGACTCAACTGATAGCGCACTATAAATTTTATGTATTGTACTTCCCTTATCAATGTGTCTTTTTTTTTCTTGTCTTTATTTATTTCTTGTCTTTAGTTATTTATCTTTTTAAAGGTGTTCACAGCACACTAGGCACAAGACGAAACTTGATATTTTAAGTATGTTTGATTTACTGAGTAGTATAAATTTAGACTTATACTTGATCAGTGCCGGCTCAGTTACGAGGGCAGCAGTGCAATGGTCCCGAAGTCCATAATATTAAAGGTCCAATTTTTTTAAAAAGATATATTTTTTATTTTTTAAAGAAAAAAGTAAACTTTTTTAAGAATAAATATACATGTAGTTAAGATATTTTTATTTACAGTATTTTCATATTTAAAGTCAATAACATTTTATATACTATAACTTTAAAAAAGAATCATGTTAAGATAGATTTTTTAATAATTGAAATGCCTAAAAAGAATTTTCATCCAAGGACTCCTATAAACTATGAATCGGCCATGTACTTGATATGCTAAAAATGAACATTTTCATCCTATTTAATTTTTTTGCAGTCACTAGAATCAAATTGGCTGATTGTGGTTTTCAATTATGTTGTAACCAGACTTTCATTGTCATCAATGATATTTTACCCTTTAGCAAAAAAAAATGAACATTTGTTATGTTGAATATTTGCAAATTATTTGTTTCGTTCTGTTAGTTCTTTACGAGTACTTAAGAGTTAATTGGAAGTATTTTCGAGTACTTCAAAATTATTTACTAAAGAATGTTATACTATAAATGGACATAAAATTTTATTTTGTTTATTATATTAAAAAAATAAGGAACAAAATATTTGTTCATTCTAAAAGGAAGAAGAATGAACAAAACTCATGAATATCAGTTGTTAAAAAGAAAAATGAACAAAACTCATGAATATCAGTTGTTAAAAAAAAATTCATGAATATCAGTTGTTAACAAAAAAACTCATGAATATCAAATATATATGCTGTTTACTCGTATTTTTGTTTGTTTAATTTTTTTTTGTTTTTAAAATGTGCTATCTTGGTGTTTAGAATCGAATTCGGGTTAGATATGAATTTTCTGAAAATTTTGTCTCATTACCAAGTATTTTTTCTTATTATTGGATATTATTACAGTTATGGAATGATCAAAGCACCATATCATATTCAATCAAGTCAATTCTGATGTTCTCCTTGTCGAATAAAAAGAAGAGGTAAGAAGATATTAATTACATTTGACAAAAAAAAAAAAAAGAAGATATTAATTACGAACAGTCAAACTAAAAAAAAATGATCTACTTGAAAACTTCTGGTTGCATCAGAGGTGTTATCATCTTCTTCATCATCCCAAAGCGATAATCATCATCACTGATGCAAAGTCTATGTTTTCCGCCTCTGCACTTTCCGGCCACCGCACCCCGTCGCCGTATAATTCCGACGTCCATTGCTCGTTCAGCAAAAGCAGAGCTCAGAGAAGATAACGACCCTTTGCTTCAATCAGCTATCAATTCAGCATCTCTTCGCCTACGAGAAACCAATCGAACAGGCAATATCTCTCTCATATCTCATTTTACAACTTTGTCTTCAATTATTGTGTGTTGACTTTCTCTTAGGCATTTCGTCGAACACCTAACACTCGATTTTACCGTTTGACTAAAAAAGCTTTCGAATTTATGCAAAAGCAGAGCCTCTATTCATAGACCCTTATGCCGCTTGCTTCTTACCTAATCATACAAACAAGGAACCGAACATCCATGAACTACAACATTACTGTCTTGCGACAAAGTTCATCGATGACAAGTTGTTACAAACGGCTAAACGCATTGATGGACTAAAGCAGGTTACTTTTACTTACTTCCATTTGTCTCATTCTTAAGTCTTATGTAAGTTAAGTTGTTTATCACATCTTTGCAGGTTGTCTTGTTCACAGATGGAATGGATACTCGTCCTTATAGGCTTAATTGGCCAGCTTCCACTATGATCTTTGATGTATCTCCACAAAAGGTTTTTGATATAGCATCTGACAAGCTTCAAGGTTGGTTTGTGCTTTCCTTGTGATCTTTACAAGAAAACATGTCTTGTATGGTTCTAGTTTTGCCGGGACTTAGATGCTCCATCGTTATGGTTTGGTGGTTGTTACGTGTTCCAGGTGTGGGAGCTAGGCTTCCTAAAGGTTGCATGTTCTTTCACATTCCTGTGGAGTCAGGAGACATAGAGCAATGTTTACGGTCCAAAGGGTTTAGCGGGAACCGGCCAAGTATATGGGCAATGCAGGTTATATACGTTTTCTAATCAAATCTTCTAACCTTCCATGTAACTTTTGTATGAATTTTAGTATATAACAGGGCTTACCTCTTGAGTCACAATCGAGTTTTGAAGCGATTCTATCAGCAGTTAGTAGCTTAGCCATTAATGAAAGCTATCTCATAGGAGAATTGCCTACAGATATCACACACCAGGTCACTACTTTGATCTCTTTAACTATCTTTGGACATTCTATCTAATCTTTCTCTTTATGCGGTCTTGAGTGCAGTCGGATTTGAAGAAGTGGATGGAGAAACTGTTCATGAGCAGCGGTTTACAGGTGAAGATAGTTAGCTATGAAGAGATTGCTGCGAGTTTAGGCGTTGTATTACATTCACAAGTGAACCATGACAAGATTCTGTTTATAGCACAACAGCTCAGGTTTTCAGATGATCAGGTAATAATTGTTAGGTCTCTGTTACGTTAGCCATTTTTCTACAGTTAACTAGATTTTACTCTGGCAGATGGAAAAATGGAGACAAGAGTTTGAGAGAGTGGAAGAAGATGGAGATGAACAAGGATTTGAAGAGCTCTGAAACAAACAATAATGTCTACATTGTCCGCAGTTCTTGAAGAAACTTCACAGCATTGTAATTTCTACTCATCTGTTCATAGAATCAACACCATTGACAACTCTTTCAGTCTGTCTACAGCATGTGTCATCACACCCATCAAGTTTACAATTCAATTCAAGAAAGACAAAGGAAACTGTTTCATCTTTTGAGAATTGCTCATATACAAGGAAAATTTTCTTTTGGTGCAAGCTTTGTCTATCATTTGATGGGTTTAAAGAGTATTCAGACATGTAAAAACTTGAAAAGGTATAAGTTCAGCATTTGTCTGCAGTTATTGGAGCTGCAGAAACTGTGGATCTATCTTCACGGTTAAAATGATACACAAACTCTGTTACAACTTCACAGCATTGTAATTCACATGGATATCAATTGCTTTGATCAGATGACAAACACATTATGCAAAGATTTGTAAATCGTATATGGATTTTTCAAATCAATTAAAATGCATAAATAAACATCATGTATTTTTAAAATAGACATTTACAGAGAAATCAAGTTCAAGTTCAGATTAGCAAGATGAGAGCCGCACACGTAACAAGCTTTCTTAAGCACATATTGGGTTAAATCCCAAGCCGAATAGAAAAACAAGTCCAATAAGCATCAAGGTGTTGAAAATAAGTTGGTCGGTTCACTCAACATAAGTGCTTTTAGTACTTGTAGTTGAATTTGACTTGGATCACATATCGCATCTTGATCTGTTCTGTATTGTACACAATATATTCGTTGTACAACAATGTCCCCTGCCAAAAAGCCAAACAAAATCAATCTGTAAATTTATGTAATCATGATCTAGTGAAAAGAATGTGTTTGAACAAAAACAAAGCCTAACCTTGGAGCTTGAATGATCCACTGGTTTGCCAAGTGGAACAACAACACCATCTTCTAGTGTCTTAGCCTCTGATGGGTTTGGTGCTGTTCTTCCCACACCTTTTGTGCTGCAACCATCAGAGTCACAAATCAAGATTTTATACAGTAGCAAACCTGTAATTCTTAACTCATCTCCACAAAGAACCCGTATGATATTAATATTGAGATGGATCTGTATACCTTAGCTTCCCCGGAGGCAATTTATCCGCGTTATAATCCGAATTTAGAAGCTCGTTCATGTCTCCCAAAGCAACCTAAAGAAGTTTTGATCATTACGAAACATAAAAAGACAGAGGTAGTGCTGCTAACACATAGAACCATTTTGTTGTTTTCCATATAAACTAAGAAGAGAGTATAATAATACCTCGCAGAGGAGCAGGACGCCGTCATTAGCACCAGTGTTAGCGTAGCAATAGTTTGCACTCTTGGAGAACATGTCGGCAAAGTAAACCCCTTTTCCGAACATGTAACCAGTTACAGGCGCTTCAGGAGGAGCTATCCGAAGGCCTGTTCGGTTGTATCTCATAGTAGTTAGTTCACTTTACTATGCAATGAAAATCCAAGAGACAAAAAAAAACAATAAAAACCAGAGAAACCTGTTGTTACCTTGAGATAAAATACCAGCCCAGTTAGTGAGACGTGACCCATGCCAGAGTAGCATCCTATTCTTCGCACTTGAGAACTGCCAAGAAAAATGCAAGTTTCACATTGCCCAAAAAAAAAAAAAAACCAGAATAGTAGTGTACAGTGAAATACAAGCTTGAACTACCTGTTGGAATCGATCAGCTTCACCAGCTCTAGAAGCTCTAAATAGCTGAGCAATCTCAACTGTGTATCCCGAATGCGTTTTTGCATGAGTGTTCTCCATGTAATTGGCAACCTAATTTCGCAATAAGGAGAAGACAGCAGAAGGTGTAAGAAACACAGACATGTTTGAAATACTCGTAAGAATCAAATGCTCCTTCAATATACCATAGAGAACTCTTCTGAATCGGCTCCTACTGGTGTCAATCCACAATTAAGTTGCTGGTAGTGATAATACAAAGGATCATCCTACATTGCAAAAAGTAATGCCATATCATTAGGGCACTATATGAAGAAGTGATTTGATGCCTTAAAACCACCGACTTACCATCAACCCCGGGTCGACGGACAACAACTTTGTCGCCAGTTCGATTTCACCTAATGCTTCAACCTGACATTAAATAGTGATGTGGTAAAAAACTACACATAACAAGTACCACAGACTATTAATTTTCTGAAAGCCAAAACTAATCACGTAGTAAACAGTAGCAAGAGTTACCATTTCTATTTTCTGTTTCAACTTCTGAGGAGTGTCTATAACAAACTGACCTGTTTCAAGTCGCATTTCAGAAGTTAGTGAATGTTCAGTTATAATATCATTCTTGTTATACTCAAATATTCGCACGTATATGAACTTACTCATTTTCTTGAAACCAAAATCATGGGGTATCACAGTATAGAACTCTCTGCATAAAAATAATGATGCAAAGTTAGACTAGCTCGATTCCGATATCTTTGTGGAAATGGTTATATATTCCACTAAACGCGACACTTAACCAGATACATACCCACTCAGTTCCTCAAGTCTCGCTCTATCAAACCGTCCCATTACCTCCGAGATTCTCTTCAACACTTCATAACCCTAGATAGAACCAAGCCGAGCTATTATCTGATATCACAACAAAAATACAAGAAGACCCCAAAAGACATTTTCTATTTTTACCTTTGTTATTGTGGACTTGCTTAGCTTGCCAAGTGGCAATTTGTTAGCGTTGTATCCTTCAAAGTTCAAATATCGAAAAATATATGAGTGGCAGAATGACAATGAATCAGCTAGAAGTTAAAAAAAAATACAAGCTGATAACTATATTTTGTGTATAGATATACCAATATAAGCAAATGAATGTCAATCACTGCTACTTCCGGCCCTGATTAAATGAAGTAAGGAAGAGACTAACCTATTTCCATCATGTGATGTGCCATCATGCTTACGTTGCATATAAGAGAGATGAACTTGGCAATCTGAGGATCTAGTTTTGATTCCTCAGGTTTAACTTCAGAAGATGATTTGGGAATATCATTGACCTGAGAAGAAAAAAATATGCAAACTTAGAGAAAGTGCATTGAACAATGCGAAACCTTGCTTGAAGAAACGAAAGTCTCATTCCATTCCAATAGACGACTGCGAGCATGCCACATCAATAAATTGTTTGAGAATAAAGTATAGATGCATCAGTAAGGGTTCCGAAAAACTCACAACAGCTGAATCATTATCGTCTTTGCCATAGTCCATTTCAATCCATGTATAAAGCTTAGGATGAGGTATGAACTCCTTTCTGTCAGACCAAAAGTTCTTTGTCTTATCAAGGAACTTATTGCTAAATATTTCTATTGCACGATCCCATGAGTGAAAAGGCCCGTCTAATTTACTCTGTCCTTTCACACCAACTCTTCCCCATCTGAAGTAGACCATATATGTCTTCTGGGCCTGGTTATCAGACTCTGCGCATAGATCACACAGATTCATTAAAAAATGGAATAAAGAGAGACAACAAAAGCGATAAAAGGCTACAATGGGTTCTTCCAAAACAATACAAGTGCCGTCCTAAGCATACCTAGCACTTGCAAGACAAAGAACTTGTTATTATTATCCCTGACATTTGTCTGATTCAACATGGCATCATAAACATCATCACCCTAGAAACATTCAACAAACAAAAAGAAAACTCAAGTCAAATAGGCACACTCATGAACACAACAAGATGAAAGTAAAGAACTTGCCCTTTGTAGAACATGGTACTGGCTCTTTATGTTATCAGGAATCCACTGGTCCAACACCGCTGCTCCCTTCTTTGTCGCAGTGACGATCTTCTCTTCTTTCTTTTCTTCCTCGAATCCATCATCCTCATCTTCAGCTTCATCTGTCCCTCAAAATATCAATAACAACATTGGTACAAGTGTTTTAAAAATCAGTCTAGACGGCAAATCAGGTCTAAACGAGTTTTTTAAAACAGTCTTTTTAGAAGTTCAAAAAATAGGTCTAGGCGTCCTACTAAACAGTAATCCTCTATAAAAAGACCTAATCACAGTCTAGCGATTTCTTGAACATTGTTGAAAAAATATCACTATTGTAACGGATGCTACAGAGATTTAAATCTCTCCAACTAACTAATGCTACAGAGAGTCAGAGAAGTTTCAATTCAAAGGCAATATCAACCTAAACTAAACCCCAACTCACCTGACTTGACTTGGGCACTGGGACCGTTACAGAGCCTCTCGAGAAGTTCCTTCTTGGTACCAGTCGAAACTAAGCCTCTCCTACTAGCTTCCTCGCGCAACTCCTTCACATTCATGGCGCGAAGCTCGCCAATCGCAATCAGTTTGTTCGAATCATCATCACCACCACCGTCCGAAGAAGAATCCACGGTTCGTTTCCTCTTCCTCTTCGATTCCTCCTTCTTCGCGTCTTCCGCGATAGCCTCTTCGAGCCTCTCCACCTATAACGAAACAAACACCAAAAGTCAAATTCCGAATCGGTAAGAGAAGAGAAGAGTTTCGATGCGATTAAGAGAGAGATGGATACCAGAACGGATTTGAGTCCGGTGGTGCTGAGTCCGCGCTCGGCGAGCTTTGATCGGAGTTCGTCGACTTTGAGCTTGTTCGCCATTTTTCGTTCGTCTTTCTAGGGAATGTGACTGAGAGAGAGAGAAGGTTGGTTGGTTCTATGGAAGAAGAGAGTTCGCGCGAGCATTTGAAGAAGAGGTCTCTCTCTTCTTCTTTCGTCAGTGTCTTCTCTTGAAAGCCTTAGGGCTTTTCGAATCTTCTTCCTTTTTACAAAATTCAAAATTTATATTTAAGAAAATTGAAAAGTTCTCTCGCTGGTTTTTTGTGATATTGCTCTTTTAACCTCGGAAACACCCCCGAATATTAGTATAGATTCCTAAATGTACCCCTGACCTTTTTAAATGGATTTATTTAGTCCTGTATTCTGTATTTCTCACTCTCTTTTTTAACATTGATAAAAATCGATGGCAAAACAAAAAAAAAAAACATGAAAGACTAATTTTCTATAAAAAAGAAGAGTTGAACTTTTGTGCACAGATTTTTGTCTTTTCTCAAAAAAAAAAAACTTGTGTTTCCGTGTGTTATTTTAAGAAAAAAGTAACAAATACATATTCTAATAATGAAAACAAAATTAGATGTAAAAATAGTTGAATTTTTTATATATATTTTTCAAGAGTTTAATTTTCGTAAACAAATTTTAAATATTTTTTGTTGAAATTTTAAATTGATTATCAACAAAAGAAAAAATTACAAACCACTAAGGTTTATGCTTTCAGATAATGAAATACAAAATAAATAATATGGAACTAACAGATTTTAAGTCTTTTCAAAAAATCAATTTTTGTTTAAAAAAAAAGAACAAAAATTAATTTTTGTTTTGACTTGTGTTGTATTAATAATATTTTAAAATAATTAAACTTTTATAAAAAATAATGTTAAAAAAAAGTAGTATTTTTTACCCAAAAAAAAACACAATATTGTTTCATTTTTTGTAGTTTTTGGTAGTGGTTAAGGTTCGCCACTACTCTGGCATTTCCAAGGACGTGCCTACAAACCACCACTAATGGATTAAAGGAATGTGTTGACTACTCATCATAATAATAATTATTAAAACGATTTATCAGATTAAAAAAACAGACAAAATAAAATTTCCAACAATGAGTCAAAGCAATATGCTTATCAAAGCAAAGTCTATAGGTTATACTAGCCCTGGATATTTTAACATGCACCCGAAGATCCGACCCAGAACCGATCTAAATAGTTCCGACCAGAAAAAAACCGATCCGAATAGATCCGACCAGAAAAGAACCGACCTGAATAGATCCGACCAGAAAAGAACCGATCCGAATAGACCCGACCCGAAAAGAACCGATTCATACCCGACTTAAAAACATGAATATCCAAAACTATGTTTTGTTATGTTCTATTTTCTATATTTTATTTTATGATTTATTTGAAATATATTTTTGTTAACAATCTTTGTTATTATTTTTGTAACATTTTCAAGTAATATGAAGTGTTTTTTTCTTTTTTATTTTAATTTTTAATAATTTATTTTAAGTTATTTTGTAAGATTTTAGATACATATGACATATTTGACTAAATTTGATGAAATTTATGTATTTTTGTGTGTTTTAGATCTTAAATACCCGAAACCGATCTGGACCCGATATGGACCTGAACAATTATGGGTATTTTACAAACATTTTAATTATAGACCCGAACCGATCCGGACCCGAGAAGAACCGATCCAAATCAGGACCGAAAATTTAGAAGTGCATGTTGGGTCCAAATATTTAGGACCCGAAAGAACCTAGACCCGAAAGGAACCGATCCGAACCTGACCCGAAGACCCGAACTCCCAGGTGTAGGTTATATATACCGTCATCTTTGCTACCTCTTTGTGCTTGAAACCCAATAAATTATGTAGATTGTAGAGATAGGCAACCTCTAATTTTTTCTAGCTATATTAGACCAAAATTAGACATGGAGGGTCAGATGTCCAAGCGATTCAAGATCAATCGGGTTCAGATTTTATGGAAGTACAAATTTAATCACATTCAAATATTATAAAAGTTTGGTTTATTATCAGGTTTGAGTTTACTCGGATTCGGACTCAGTTCAGGTATAGTAATACACTAAGAAATCAGTTGAACCTGTTTTCAAATTCGGTTCTAATTTTGGGTTTCAATTATCCAAATACTTATTTGTGACTTAAAATATATATATTTAAATTCACGAATCTCTAAAAACTAAACAATTTGCATTAACAAAGTTTGGTGGCATGACTAAGAAGGGTTGTTAAAAAAGATAAACAAATTAAAACTAACAATTAACAACTCTATAAACAAACATATGAAAAATATAATAGTTTTGAAACTTTTGAATAAAACTAAAACAATTAACAACTTTATAAACAAACATATGAAAAATATAATAGTTTTGAAACTTTTGAATAAAGATAAATTATAATCAAACTTTATTGTCAAAATATAAAATTTTCAGTATTTGACTAATTATCGTTAAACTGAATACTGGAATTAATTTTTCATGTCATGGATATTTATTAGAGTACTTATTTGGATTGAGTTTGTATTTGGTATGAAGAAGTTTCGGGTTTTTGAAAATTTTTGATTATCTGTTCGAGTAAAACCCAAAATCTAAAATACCATAGAATAAGATCTATTCGCATATTATACCGGGTTCACTTCGGTTCGGATATACCCGTTATTAAATTGGATCGGTTCATAATTTTGGATTCGTCTTTTTCCATGCCTAGCCTAATTAGTTTGGGATAAAATGTTCTCAACCTAAGGGATTAGCATACGTTTTGGAGTTTAGTAACAATTCTGAAGAATATAAGTTTTTCATGTTGTTCATGTGCCATTACTCACTAGTAAAATAATAGTTCTTTATAACCATATGTAGAGAACATGTAAAAGAAGAGAGAGATTTCGACCAACAACAAGAGCAAAAAGTAGAGAACATGTAAAGGCCCAAAATAACATCACTAGTGGTTAGTGGCTAGTGGTGTTAGTACAGAGTACCAAGACATGTTCAGTTGTTCACAGTCTGTCCTCATCCCTAACCTCACTCTAACTTATTTAAAGAATATATGTTTTCTTAATTTATAAATTGATTTGCAAAGTAGACAGGATTTTCCAAAGAAACGATTATTTCTAAAGTGGGGTTGCTGGGCTTGCGGCTGAGGGTAAAAAGCTTAGCCAGGCGTTTATTGCATTTTATGTCAAAAGAGAGGAAGAAATAACATTTGCATAGCACATTATGAACTCCAAATTTAAATTACCTAATATAATCATTTGGTCAGTTCAGCCAATATACATACATTAAGTCAGCTAATTTTTAATAGTTCAAAGGATTCATCTATCATTGCAATCCCATTCGTTCTCCCAGCTTTCAGCTTCTCAGTGTCAGTGTCGGCCTAGTAGAGTGTTTTTGCCCTTAGGTGTTATTTCAATACTATGTTCAGTGAGTCTTTGGTTTTGCGACTGATTTAGGTGGTTTAGGTGTAGTAGCATTCTTTCAATGTTGATAGCTTCTCCTATATTTACGTCAACAACAGTTAATGATTAGTTTTATTTTGTGTTACTGTCAATGCCAGCTCTGGCCAAAAGCAGAGGAAGCATGGGTTTCCAGCGAACACAATAATAGATATTTATCGTACATATATTTACTAAATGCAGTTTAGCCTATTGGTTTTAATAGTTCTAACTGATGCTGGAGGTGTTGGGTTCAATTACCTTTGAATCCATAATTCTAGTTTTGCCTTCTTATTTTGGCTTGTAACCTTCATAAGTAGTAGTACAGGACCGGCTCTGGTTACCGCATTCAGGCATGGGACCAGGTGGGATCAGGACTCAGTTACCAACATCAATGTGGTAGAGACAATATTGTTTCATTTCTTGTTGTTTTTGGTAGACTGGTAATTGTTAAGGTTCGCCACTACTCTGGCATTTCCAAGGACGTGCCTACAAATCACCACTAACGGATTAAAGGAATGTGTTGACTACTGATCATAATATTATTGTTAAAAACGATTTGTCAGACTAAAAAACAGACAAAAATTTTCCAACAATGAGTCAAAGCAATATGCTTATCAAAGCAAAGTCTATAGGTTATATATATTGTCATACTTACTACCTCTCTGTACTCGAAACACAAATTATGTAGATTGTAGAGATAGGCAACCTCTAATTGTTTTCTAGCTATATTAGACCAAAATTAGCATGGAGGGTCAGATGTCCAAACGATTCAAGATCAATCGGGTTCAGATTTTATGGAAGTACAAATTTAACCACATTCAAATATTATAAAAGTTTGGTTTACTATCAGGTTTGAGTTTACTTGGATTCAGTTCAGATATAGTAATACATTAAGAACTCAACTGAACCCGTTTTCAAATTCGGTTTTAATTCAGGTTTTAATTATCCAAATACTTACTTATTTGTGACTTGAAAATATATATATATATATATATATATATATATATATATATATATATATATGTAAATGCATGAATTTTAAAAAAATAAACAATTTGCATTAACAAAGTTTGGTGGCATGACTAAGAAGTGGTTGTTAAAAAAACATAAACAAGCTAAAACTAACAATTAACAACTCTATAAACAAACATATGAAAATATAATAGTTTTGAAACTACTGATAAAACTTAATTATAATCAAACTTTATTGTCAAAACATAAATTTTTCCGTATTTGAGTAAGTATCAAAAATATACATTAAACTGAATATTGGAATTAATTTTTCATATAATGGATATTTATTAGAGTACTTATTTTGGATTGAGTTTGTATTTGGTATGAAGAATTTTTTGGGTTTTTAAAAATTTTGGATTATCTATTCGAGTAAAACTCAAAACCCAAAATACCGTAGAACAAGATCTATTTGCATATTATACCGGTTTATTTTGGTTCAGATATATCCGTTATTAGATTGGATTGGTTCATAATTTTGGATTCGTCTTTTTCCATCCCTAGCCTAAATAATGTAAATTTGGGATAAAATATTCTCGACCTAAGGGATTAGCATACATTTTGGAGTATTAATAACAATTTTGAAGAATTTAAAATTTTCATGTTGTTCATGTGCCATTACTCACTAGTAAAATAATATTATCTTTGTATCTAAAAGATGTATGTTTTAGGTTTTTCACATTTATTAAGAAAATATAAAATTTTAATTACCAATGCATTGTTTTTTTAATGAACTATTCACTATAATTTTTAACCAATAAAATTTTAATAAATATAATTATATATTTTGGAATGTACAATCTATCACTAATAAATATATTGAAAACATAAAAAATATATCTTTTGAAATAATTTTTTTTTTCTAAGACATAGATCTTTGTGGAATGGAGGGAGTAGTTCTTTATAACCATATATATAACAAAATGTGAATGTGCGTGTTAGTATTTAGCAAAATGAATGTGTAAAATATAAGCACATGTTGGTGGAAGTCTCTTCGGTTACTGTTTGACGGGTGAGCCATGTAAAAGAAGAGAGAGATCTCGACCAACAACAAGAAAAAAAAGTAGAGAACATGTAAAGGCCCAAAATAGCATCACTAGTGGTTAGTGGTGTTAGATACAGAGTACCAAGACATGTTCAGTTGTTCACAGTCCTATACCAACTGCCTAACATAACAGCCTGTCCTCATCCCCTAACCTCACTCTAACTTATTTAAAGAATATATATGTTTTCTTAATTTATAAACTGATTTGCAAAGTAGACAGGATTTCCCAAAGAAACGATTCTTTCTAAGTGGGGGGTGATGGGCTTGCGGCTGAGAGCATCTCCAATGGCACACTATATTTTCTTCTATAATTTACATAAAAATAGAATAACTCTATTATAGAGTAACTTTTGCTCCAATTGTGCACTCTATAATAGAGTAACTTTATTATAGAGTGAAATATAGAAGAATGTCATTTTTAACTCTATATTTGGAGTGGAAAAGTGAAATTCCTCTATATCTCACTCTATAATAGAGTTACTCTATTATAGAGTGTACAATTGGAGCAAAAGTTACTCTATAATAGAGTTACTCTATTTTTGTGTAAATTATAGAGGAAAATATAGTGTGTCATTGGAGATGCTCTGAGGGTAAAAAAATAGCGAGGGGTTTATTGCATTTTATGTCAAAAGAGCGAAAAGAATAACATTATCATAGCACATTATGAAGTCAAAATTTAAATTGCTTACTATAATCATTTAGTCAATAGTTCAGCCAATATACATACATTAAGTCAGTTAATTTTTAATAGTTCAAGGGATTCATTTATCATTGCAATCCCATTCGTTCTCCCAGCTTTCAGTCTCTCAGTGTCACTGTCGGCCTAGTAGAGTGTTTTTGCCCTTAGGTGTTATTTTCATTATTATGTCCAGTGAGTCTTTGGATCTTCTCTTTTGTGACTGATTTAGGTGGCTTAGGTGTAGTTGCATTATTTCAATGTAGATAGCTTCTCCTATATATACGTCAACAGCCGTTAATGATTAGTTTTATCTTGTGTTACTGCCAGTGTCAGCTCTGGCCAAAAGCAGAGGAAGCATGGGTTTCTGGCCGACACAATAATAAATATTTTATCGGACACATATTTACTAAATGTCAGTTTAGCCTATTGGTTCTAAGAGTAATAACTGATGCTGGAGGTGATGGGTTCATCAAATTCCTTTGAATGCATTATTTTCAGTTTTGGCTTGTAACCTCCGTAAGTATAGGACCGGCTTTGGTTACCTCATTCAGGCATGGCCCCATGGGACCAGGTGGGATCAGGACTCAGTTACTAACATCAATATGGTAGAGACATGGAATACCGAAGAGTTCAGTCCCGACTAAAAATTTCTATGTCTTGTTAACACCGGGTTTGAAAGCATTTAGATTTTTAAGCTTCAAACCGGGTTTAATTTGGGATCATGGTTAGGTTAATTTAAAAGTTGTTATCAGTGGAACCTTTTTTACTAACTTACTCTGAACACTTCTAACAGCGAAGATAGTGAATTCTTTTTGCATACAAATTTAAAATATTGATCATTTAGTATGTAATGATAGCTAACTAAATAATCATTACATATCTCCTATATATTAGAAGAGAAGCACTGCAACATTTTATCTATGACAAGTGTCATCACTAGAATGTTTCTCAAATTCTCTAGCAAATAGGTTAGTCCACTAAACATATATTATACATTTCTCATTAAACTAACCATAGCATTAATTAGAAATTTAATTAATAATTTCATTTTTTCCTTATATAAAAACTACGGAATTACCAAAAGTGAATAGAACATACAATTAGTGATTTTTTTTTGTCAGCAACAACAAACTCATATAGACTCTGTAAACCAAACTGGGAGTACCGCATCCATATGGACGACAAAAGATGCTTGCTTCCTTGCACTTCGTGTTAAGCTATCCGCCCTTTTATTTTGTGTCCGAGGTATAAGAACGAGCTCTGAACTGGTAAAACTCCTTCTCATGGATCTAATATCCTCTAAGTAACTTGCAAAGGCTGGCCACTCTTCTGGTTCCGAAACCATCTTCACCAACTGAGAACAATCCATTGCAAACGTGACTGAGAATTGTCGTAAATTCCTCATGCATTCCATCGCCCAAATAAGAGCCTCCATTTCTGAATGTAATGGAGAACTAGTTGCTCTTATATTCCTGGCTCCCATAAGTCCATCAAATCCTTCCAATGTATTATACCATCCTTGCCCCGAGAAATTATCCTGATCTTTCCATGATCCATCCGTGAAGTACCATCTACCCGGGTTGGTTGGGATTGTCACCTGGGGTCGTGCTATAGTACTATATGTACCTTTAGTCAGAGAAACTTGTGCCTCAGCCCATAATAATGCCTCTCGTTCCGCCAATTTAAAGGTATCTAGTGGATCAATGTCCATATTACTAAACACTTTATTATTTCGTACTTTCCATATATACCACAAGATCCATGCAAACTGATGATCTTCCAGTGTCGGTTGGACTCTCCAGAACAAATGATCCATATTTGTAAACAGTGCATGTGTTGGAAAAATCGCCGGATTTGTTGGGATTTTCGACAACGCCCATATCTGAATTACCGGTGGACACTCGAAGAAAACATGATTTATCGATTCTTCGGGCACCCCACACCTATCACAAATTATATATCCCTTCAAACCTCGTGCCTTTAGATTCTTTTTAACCGCTATACATCATGAAAGCAATTGCCATAAGAAATGTTTCATCTTTGGTGGACATTTTATTTTCCAGCAGAATGCCTTCAAAGTAGAGATCGACGGACCATAAATTGGTAGTGTTCTATCTCTGTCCGGGTAAACCCGTTCTACTTGATAACCCGATTTAACTGTGTACTTCCCATTCATAGTAAAATGTCAACCATCTCTATCATCCAACCTTGATCTGCTCAGTGGCAAACTCTCAATTATTTTTGCATCAAGTGGATCCACCAGTGTCCGTATAGCCTGAACATTCCAGGTTCTCGATGTTGCATCAATAAGAGCATCCACCGTGAGTTTTGGATAAAGAGTGTGATTATTTTTATTTGCTGGTCTCGGGCGAGTGGATGGAAGCCACAGATCGTTCCATACAGATATAGAAGATCTTGTTCCCACCCTTTTGATTAGTCATTTGCTAACCAGAGATCTAGCAGAGACAATACTACGCTATCCGTAAGACGCCGAGTACGATCTAATTGGTTCCAAGGGCGATGCATTCCGAAAATACCGTCCCTTGAAAACACGAGAGAATAAAAAATTTGGTTTCTCTATTAATCTCCATAATTGTTTCCCCAACATAACCGTGTTAAAATCCGTAAAATCCTTAAACCCCAAGCCACCATCTTCCTTGGGGCTACACACTTTATCCCATGATTGCCAATGCATTCCCCTTGTGTTACATGAAGGACTCCACCAAAATTGAGCTACTGCACTTGTAAGCTTCTTTATAATTGTTTTCGGAACACGAAAACAGGACATTACATGATTTGGTAAGGCCGTCGTCACTGATTTTATTATAACCTCATTTCCTCCTTTGGTGAAAAATTTAAAAGTCCATCCATTTATCCTATTATTTAAGCGGTCCTGTACAAAACCAAACACCTGTGTTTTTGGGCCACCTAGGTTTTCTGGAATTCCTAAATATGATCCCATACCCCCCAGATTTTGTATCCCAAGAAAATCCCGAAGATCCTGTTTCATAGATTCCTCAATCTTATGTCCAAACTGAATTGATGATTTTTCAAAATTTATCTGCTGTCCTGATACCACCTCGTATTCTTTCAAAATTCGAAGAATCGTCTGACACTCTTCCTTTTGTGCTCGGCAAAAGAAAAGACTGTCATCTGCGGACAGCAAATGAGAAATCGGTGGGCAAGCCCTCGCCACCTTTATACCCGTCAATAATTTTCCTCTTTATGCCTTCTTAATGTTTGCCACCAAAGCTTCTGGGCACATAATGAACAGATATGGAGACAAGGGATCCCCTTGCCTAAGCCCCCGCTGTGGAATAATATGACCCTTTGGTTGTCCATTTAAAAGTACTCTGTACTGTACTGTAGAGATGCAACCCATCATTAATTGAATCCAATGTGCAGCAAAACCCATCTTAGAGAGGAGCGCTTGAATAAAATTCCATTCCACTCTATCGTAGGCTTTGCTCATATCCGTTTTGATCGCCATAAACTTTCCCTGACATGATTATTCGTCCTCAGTCCGTGAAACATTTCTTGAGCAATAAGAATATTATCTGAAATCAAACGTCCAGGAACAAAAGCCGATTGAGTTTCCGAGATCAGTGCCGGAAGACACGCCTTTAGTCTCTGACATAAAACCTTTGATATGATCTTGTACCCGACATTACAAAGACTGATGGGTCTAAGCTCTGTCATCCTTGTCGGTCTCTCCTTTTTAGGGATCAAACATATGTTCGTAATATTTAATATTTCGTCCAAAACTCATGTGGTCAGAAAGTTATTAACCATATCCAAAATATCCTTTTTAATAATATGCCAAGAGTGCTGAAAGAAAAGAGCTGTCATGCCATCTGGTCCAGGCGCCTTCTCTGGATGCATCATAAATAAAGCTTGTCTCACTTCCTCCTCTGTTGCCAATCTAATCAGCCGGTCGTTCATCGGTTGCGTAATTGTAGGTACTATTTCCTCTAAAAACTCATCAAATACAATAGGGTAATTAGTTTCAAATAAATCTCCAAAATAGTCCACAACAACCTTCTCCACCCCTTGTTCCTCAATAATCCAATTTCCATTATTATCATAAAGCCCGACAATCCTATTTCGAGTCCGCCGTTGTTTTGTGAGAGCATGATAGAATGCCGTACTGCGATCCCCTGCTGTATTCCACGTATTGCGACTCTTTTGGTGCCAATATTCCTCCTCATCCTTATAAGCTTCTTGCAATTTCCGTGAAACCTCTATAATTTCCTCTTGTGTCCTATTATCATCCATTTGTACTTCCTCTAGTGCCTTTTGTAATTCTCCAATCTTCTCCTTTCCATAGGGTGGATTATTCTTTCGCCATGTAGAAATTTCATGTCTACAATTGGTGATTTTTGATACAAAATCCCCGGTCCCCTCCGGATTTTCCCCTGCCCTTTCTCGCCAGCCTCTCTCGATTGTGTCTAATAATCCTTCCTGACCTATCCATCTTTTATCAAATCGAAACTGACCCCTTTTCTTTTTGAATTTATTGTCCATATAAGCTACCACTGGCCTATGATCAGAACCCACCATTCGTAAATATTCTGTATATGAGCACGGGAATAGAGTATGTCAATCCTCATTTGCTAGTGCTCGATCTAGTCGACATCTAACCATCTTTTTATTTCTCCTCCCTTGCCAAGACAATTTATTCCCTCTAACTGGAAATTCCAGTAGTCCGGTGTTCCTAATCATATTATTAAATGTACAATTAATGATTTTAATAATATAATTTTTGATAACAATTTTTACATCCTCCATTATTTCTTGTTTGATTTTATATTATTAATATAAATTAAACAATAATGTTAGTCATATAATAATAATTTAGATTTTTTATATTTTAAAATTTTGAAAACGACTATAAACTACGAAAACTATAAAGAGTCTCACGTTGAAAGTTTTTTTATCAATTGTTTAAATTTTTGTTATAATAAGATACAAGTGATCATAATACCATATGAGTAAAAATCATATTTAATAGGAATAATAGATATTCAGATTAATATATACATTAAACTATATACCATATAAAAATACATAAATATTTTAATTTAAAATTTTGAATCAAACAAGTATTGAGAACTTGATATTTTAATTTCAAAATTTGCATTGAATTTTCAAGAAACATTATAAATTATTATAAATATTTAAACTTCCACACTAAAAGTTTTTTTATTGGTGGTTTAAAAGTTTTGTTTAGAAATACAAATGAACATAAAATCATATAATTAGGAATTTTCATTTAATAAATAATCATATTAAAAATATATTATATGTAAATATTAATATTATTTAAATGTAATTACATACAATACAAAATAAAAAATATTTATTAAAATTTCTTTTACCTGAAATTATTGTATGTAAACAAAAAATAATTTCTTTAATATATGTATTTGTGTCAAGTCAAATATATACGTAACACTTAATAGTTTTTAATTACCCAATATATATTATTAATTTGTTTTATAATATGTAAAAAAACATAAACAAAAAATAATAAAAATTATATATATAAAATATTTATCTCGCGAAAGGCGTGGATCTTAAACTAGTATCTATATAAAGCCAACAAAAAATTATACTAGTACTAGTTAAAGAAAAGAAGAACAATGTAACAAGAGACTTTTTTTTTTACAAGAGACTGTATAACATATTAATCAGATTATTTTATAAGCTTTTCTCGAATCTAAAAGAAATTGTTCCATGTGTGACTTGTATGTTCTAAATTTTACTTCATGGAAATACTCAACAGAAAATCATTGTTTTAGTTAAAATTGATACATAAGTCAACATTCCAAATATATGAAGCTTTTAAATCATTCGAAAGAACCCCAAGACATTGCTTTTGGCATCACTATATCATATTGATTAAAAATGTAATTATCAATTATAACGATTAATGAAATTTAAATCATAAAATACAATTTATTATAAATTATGTAAATCAATAAAGTAATTCATAAAATCTTCAGAGTATATTTTGCGTCAAATCTCTAGTATGATCAAAATTAAACAAAAAGTAGCTACAAAGCAGCTAGTACATGTCAAATTGTCGTTAAAATATATAATGAGCAATTCTATCAAATAATATTTTGTAAGTTTTTATCACAAAAATAGCAATAAAAAATAAAATGATCAAAATAGCACATTTTTGTTTTGAAAAGTTTAATATTTATTTTTTATTTTAAAAAATTTGAATACATTCTTTTGATCATTTTTTCCTCTTTCACTTTTCAATAAAACTTCTTTTGATCATTTTTTCTTCCTTGATGCTATTTTCGTGACAAAAAATTCAAAAATAGATATTTAAGAGAATGTCTCATATATACTTGTTTGTCGATTATAGAACTATTGATATAATAATCTTCATAATTTATAATAAACAAAATTAGTATTTATAGTTGATTTTACATATCACATGTAAAGCGTAACTAAACATAGTTTACTAGTATTAAGTATTGAACGAAAAAGGCTAACTTTGACTAAATGAACCCCAAAAAAAAAAAAGCAAAGCTAATTATGAGTCAAAGACTCAAAAGCCATAATTGACGTGGTCGTCTTTGGGACTGAAAAGACAATTTCGAAGTTACTTCCATTCTCTCCTATCGTCGTCATCCTTCCTTCTATATAAACCTTCCTCTCCTCTTTCCCATTTCACATCCTTCAAAGCCATTTCGAAACCATTCTTGTATTGAGAGAGAGTACACAGACGAAAACAAGAAGAAAGTTTCAACGTTTATTGTCTGTTCTATCTTTCTCTCTTTCAAGAAACCACATACTTCGAAAACATGGCTCGTTCTCTCTCTAACGTTAAGATCGTATCTGCTTTCGTCTCTCAAGAACTCTCCAATGCAATCTTCCGGTAAGTTTTGTTACGCTCTTTTACCAAAAATAGAAGTTTTGTTATGCTCTGTTTTTCCCGTTACGCTCTGTTTTCTAAATTGTAGCGTTTTGTGTTTTAACAGACGCGGTTATGCGGCCACGGCGGCGCAAGCGGCCGGTGTGAAAGGTGGAGCCGTTGTTTCGGCGGTGATGAAGAAGAAGAGAGTGGAAGAATCGACCCAAAAGATTGCTTGGATTCCAGACCCCAAAACCGGTTATTACAGACCGGAAACTTGTTCAACAGAGATAGACCCAGCAGAGCTACGAGCAGCTCTCTTGAACAACAAGCAGTAATGAAGGAAAAAAAAAACAAGCAGTGATGAATTAACCGAAAGAAAGCTCTTTTTCTGTTAATTATTTGTTGTTAGTTTTAATGTCTTGGGGGAATAGTGTAATGATCCTTTGCGGTGAACCCTATGTTTGTCTGTCTGCTACGTGCAATTCTGCAATTAATATCATAGAGAAGTCTTTTGGTTCCTCTACACTTTGTAACAAAATGATCGATGGATGTATGATGTATTCTGTAATAATTATAGTTTTTTTACTTGTTTGCTAGCAAAATTGCAACTTTTTCATCTAGCTAAAAATAATTAAGATTGATATTATTGATCATAAAAAATCCATAACGATGGGGGATTAAATTCTTAATAAATTTATGGTTTTTAATCGATTGAGCAATTAATCTATGTATGGACTAATTCAGTCTATATTACATTAAAATACAAAATATCATACAATTCAGTCTATATTATAATTTAAATTATTTTGGAAAACGTTTTTGTTTAGAAAGGACATTGTAGTGTGAGCATATCATACAATATATCAATAACTAGATCATCGGTGTGATTAGTGAACCAAGTGTACCTGATAATAATTTAAATAGAGTAACCATGAGGAAAAATGGTAGGGTAAAAGGTAGATAATACAACCCGAAAAGGTTAAAATCTGTGAGGAACTAAAGGGTGTGACTGAAAGTATTTATATAATAAAAAGTTAGTTGAAAAGTAAATTATTCTGTGGCCTGCCACTTTTTCATTAATCAGGTGAAAACACATTAATAAATCTTTTGCCTGATTTCAGCTCAAACAAATGAAGGGAAAATAATCTTTTCACAACAGAATTGGAAAAAGGTAAACAGTCCTTTTAATATTTTTTGTCCCTCTAATTCTTCTCGTTTACTCTCACTTCATTCATTTTTTTTACTCTCACTTCATTCGTTACCAATCACAGCTTCTTTATAAAAATGATTAAAGTTGTTTTCATCTAATTAGTAAAATATAAGTTCAACTGAGAAGAAACTTTTTCTCCCTGAAAAAATTCACGCTATTACGACTAACCAGTCAGAATCCATATATATGCAATGTTTGTTAACTATATAAATCGGTAATAACTCGGGTACTGAGATCAGTATTTGGGTGACCAGCAACAATCAACATGATCTCGAGTTTGGATGATTCAAAGATTTGTAGGACCTCAACTCTACATTGTAAATTTTCGTTCAGATTCATGTACAGCTTTTGGGGAAAAAGTTCAATTATTGCATGCGTGTCAACTTCTATGATTAACGTGAGAGATAACATATTATAAGGAATGTTGTAATGAATTATTGGCGTATAATTTAAGCAAAGATAAGGGTATTGAACTATTGATTAGTAACCTATATCGATAACAGAAAAGAAACTATAACAATTCGATATGTATACGGTGTTGTTGCTTGCATGGATATTGCCCTGGTTATCTAATTGTTAATATAGCTTAGACTGCTTAGCAATTGGCACCTGGCAATGCAATTAGCGACAACTACTTGACATAAGCATCCTTTTATATTATTGTATTTGATTAACATAGATTAGTTTTAAAATATGTTTTGTACTGTCGGTATATCGACCGTTCGTTTATTATATTTTTTTTGTAGATTAAGTGTCTGTGTTACGTTAGAATACATATATCAAATATACTTTACTTGCAATATATATCAATATATAATTTATGTAAATATATTTGGATGGACCCATATTGCAACTTTTTTTTTTTTCCATCTAGAAATTTTATTCATGGACCAAAGTCCAACATAAACCCAAAGTACAAAGACCCAAAGGACCACAACTAAAGGAGACCATATGGGAGTAAAGCCCATCCCATTATCCCGATTTTCGCCAACTATAAACCCGGCCCATAAACCCAACTGATACAAACCCAGGCCCACCCGACTTAACTCGGTCCACGTGTCAAAATGCTTGATCCGCTCCACGTGTTGCAGCCCTCACCGATGAGGAACACGCGTTTCTCGACACAACCATGTCACCACCACTTCCCGGAGCACCGCCAGGGAGATTCACCGGCAAAGCCACCGGAAACCCGCACCGCGTCTCTTTCCTCACGTAATCGACTTTCCACGGAGAGCTATCCTCGACTCATCGAGATCTCCTCCGAGAAACATCATCCCATCACCACGCTTTTTCTTTTTCTTTTTCTTTTTCAGATCAAACTTCATCTGTTAGAGAGATTCAATCGCCCTGTGCGAGATCTCTTCCAACCCGACAAATTCTAACCCAAACAACGTAGTTCCACACATAATATCTACGCACTCATCTAGGATTAAAACCGCCTACCATCGATCCTCCATCACCGACAACATGCAGCAGAGAAAGACATCGAGAGGCAGAGTATCGAATGAAGCAAAGAGTCATAGATCACCAAGATCGGTTTGAAACCGAAGACGAAAACCGCCTCCCGAGAAAACTTTAGCCGGAGATGGAGTTGCTAAGGAAGCCTCTCCTTCCGGAATCATAAGCCGGAAAAGCCGAAGGTACAAGAACCAACACTTCCCGGAGTCAAAGCCGGACCACCACCAAAGATGCAGATGCGTAGCCGGAAACAAAAGGAGGAAGAAAGAAGAAGAGCCACCGCGACGCTCTCTCTCAAGAAGGATCAAGAGAGAAGATAGAGCGTCTACCACCCTTCCGCGTGTTCAAGTTTTTTGACCCATATTGCAACTTCAGCCTAAAAGTAGGCATATATTTACGATAAAATTACTACATCTGATAATTTATGCAATCTTTTATTTTGTGAATAATGCGAAGTTCAAGAATTCAAAAGGGCGAAGAAACATAAGACGTGTCCCTGTCTTCTTTTGAAGAGTCAATTATGCTCAAAGGCTCAGAGACTTCTTGAGAACGACTTCTTGAGGCAACTTGGTACAACGAATCTATCAACATTGAATTTTCTTTTACTTGACTATAAAATAGACATATAATCGAGTCTTCTCTTTTGTTGCATGTTATTTTATTCGTAGGAGGTAGGCTGTTTGTTAATTCGTATCCAATCATTTTATATATGGGATAAAGACCTGCGCATGGTAAAATTTATATGAAAATTATCTAAAAAAGTTGTATGAAAAAATAAAATTTATATTCTTAATCGAATTAATATTTTTGTTCCTTAAAGATTTTTTTTTATTTTTTTTTGTTTATTATATAATTTACTTACTGATCTGATTCTATTTTTAAGTTTTAACATTTATCGCATAAGAATCTAACGTTTAGACAAAAATGATTTTTTTTGATTTCAGGTTGTCTATTTGGTTACAATGAAACTATGTCAACTCGGTTTTATACCATGATGAGAAATTTAAAAGTTAATTAGGATAATGAGAAGTTTACGGTTATGTGTCAATCCCTATATATCTTCAATACTTTTATCTTTTTGTGTTGTTTTTTTCATTTTTGTTATTACTCGATATAAATATTGATTTTGGAGTTTATTTTCATTTCATTCTTTTTTTAAATGAAATTCTGAAAATGTGTAAGATTGAAGATTATTAAAGAGATAAATACTTACCAAAACATATGGATATGTGCAATATTTAGGAAAAATAAAGATAAATTCAAAGGAAAACATATATGCAAATGACATATGTATGCTTTCGGAACCAGAAGAATGAACCGCTTTTACAAGTTACTTAGAAGATATCAAGGTCCTGCAACAAAGTTTCATCAACTCATAGATCATTCATGTATCACGGACGCAAAACAATACGGCGGATAAGCTAGTACAGAGTGTTAGAAATCAACCGTCGTTTGTCGTTCACACGGATGCATAATTATCTGCGTGGTTCACAAAGCCAGTTTGATGAGTCTGTTTTAGTCAATGACAAAAAAAGAATGATTTATACTCGAGTATAATAATTTATCAATTTGCATATTAAGAAAGTCAAAACTGCCAAAGATTTATATGTAATGTAGTAGTATATCATAGCCACACTTTTTTTGAACACTTCATTGCAACACACATATTTTATTGGAAAATTTGGCGACACAAACATAACATACCAAAAAATCAACAATATAACCATAGCATTCATTAGACTATGATATTTATGTATTATTTTTTAATATTGCCCTTTATTACTTTCACCTCTTTTTGATTAATTTTATAAGTATAAAAAATACTTATTTGAATTTCTTAAATACCTATAAAAACATAGTTTTCTGTATATAAACTGTTTTGAATTTTGTAAAACTAACATATACAATTATAATAAAATATTTGTCTATTCTATTTACGAAACATAACAGAAATAAAATTATACAATCTGTATTTGCTCAATCTTTCTTTTTATTTAGTTTCCAATCTCCATCTCCGTCTTTCTCTATTTCTTCTTCTTTCTATGTATCTTTTTTTCTCTCGTTTTCTTTCTCAAGTATATGATATTCAAATAATAGATTTTTGTATTCTATTTTATTTATGAAATATAGAATATAATTATAGTTATAAACTTTTTCTCCCTCCCTCCTTATCTCTCCCTCCCTCCTTATATTTATTATTATAGATGTAATAATATCCAATACAATTATAAATAAAAAAATATCTTCACGGACGTACGGATCAATATGTATTACTTCGATAAAACATAGTTGTATATGGTTCAAAATCGTTAATGAAAGTAGCAAGTTGATTATTATATTGATAATATTTAGGGGGGTGTATTCAATTTAACATTTGATGTGATTTGATTTTTAATAGTGTTTTAGATGATTGTAATAAGTTGCAGAGATTTGAGTGATTTTTGTTAAACTACTCTAGAATATCACATAAAACTATAGGATTTGAGTTTTATTTTTTTTAATTAAGAAACTCCATCCAAACATCCTAAAATCTCCTTAGAACTTTAAAACTCCACAACTTAAATTTTTTTCAATAACAGTGGATTTCTGAGTACTTTACAAAATGTCAAATTCAATAACAGTGGATTTTAAATGAGTTTTTAAAATTCATATTTGAATAACAGTGGATTTGTCATTTTAATACAAATCACCTCAAATTCTCCTTTGAATACATATGATCAGCCATTGCTATTTTGGTAGAGATGACTTTCATTCGTTATTTCGTTGCTTGCGTTATTCCTTTTGATAACGACCTAAAGAATGCGTTGCCTCCAACGTAACTCCCTTATTTAGTCAAAGACTCACGGTGGAAAACAAACAAATTGTGTGCTTTTTTCTTCTTTGTATGAAGTATTATTGGTTACTAGTAATTCGTGAGCTTTTCTTGTTTGATAGGCGCAGTTGAAAACCTACAAACGTATTGTTCTTTTACGTCATCAACAATCATTTGCGGTTAATTTCAAAACCTTTTCTTTTCTTCTAATATAATGCTATCGATATCAACTCTCAAGTGCTCGATTAGACGGATTAAACCCTATTATTTGTTACACTTGGCTTATTGTCTTTTCGGATGTGTTGACCAATGGATCACCAAATAAGAACATCCACATTGATAGTTTCTCAAAAGAATCTTTAACAGATTAAAAAAATATTGAAAAGAGAAAAGGTGATAATTTATAGACTTCACAAATTATTTTTGGAAATTTCCATTTAACTTTTGCCAAAATTTCAATGGTTAAATTTATTTTAAAATCAAAATTTGTTTTTAAAAATTTAATGGATTTCTCACCGATGCTCATGTTCCAACCTTATGTTGGTGTCTTGGTGACCTCGAGACCTCTTTCTGGGGACAAGTTAACCGGTTTATTCGACCCACGGCCCGGTTCAGTTGATATCCCATCAAGTTTAAAGAACACTTCCCCTCAAAAGCCCACCAGAAAAAGAACAAGAAAGTACCTAAAATCTCCATAGCCCTTAGACAAAAGAGTGTTATTATGAGTGTGACCATCAATTACCATGTAATCCAATTAGTGTTTACAAATTGGTTTTTCGGTTTAAATTAGCTCGTCAAGAGTTATGTAACTAACATTTTCTGTAACGTTTCACTTTGTCGTGTATAAAACTCGCACGCATTCTCAAATCTAAACTCGATCTATGATGCAACGGCCACATTAGTACAAACAACAGAGACTATAACATATACGCCTCTTGTCTAACTTTTCCTGGTTCTTGAGACAGGAAACCTTCAATATATTCCCTATTACTAGACCATGTAGAATCATCTTCAACCTCAAATCAAATTAAAAGAAAAACACTGATGAAAATGGTGTGATGTAACAAAAAAAAAACAATCTAGGTCTCCGAAGAACCATGTAATGATTCATCCCCAATCAGTTTACCCACCAAACTTAACTTTGTCAAACATCTACAACCAAATCATCTTTCCACCAGATCGATTGAAACAATAACATAAACATGACGAATCCTAACCATAACCAGATCGATTAAAACAATAACATAAACTTAAATGATTCCTCAGCCAATGACGAGAACATATTATTATTAGACAAAGATTCAATTTTTTCACGACGAAGAGACAAAAGGGAAGCTTCTGTCAAACTTGTCGGAACTCGATTTCTCGCACTCAAACCCACACCCACACTGAGGAGACTCCAAGAACTCCTCGATCTCGAAATTCGCCGACGTAATCCCAACGGAAAACGCCATCTCGTCTCCGTTCCTGACGACCTCGACGATGTTGAGCCAGAGGAAGAGGACTTTGACCTTGATACCACTCAGCTTCGTGAGCTTGTTCTCGGAGATGTAGCCGCTGATCGTCGATTTGTAGTTCAGCTGGTAAGAACCCACGAGGGAGAAGCTGCAGGAGCCGTTGAAGTAGGCGTGGAATTTGCCTGTCGACGTGTCGAGATCGTAGGCCACGACTCCTTTTGGGAGGATTCCGACGGGGAAGTTGTAGCTCTGGAGGAGGGAGTACGCCGTCGGAGAGTCTGATTCGGCGGTGGCGGTGGAGAGGAAGAGGAAGGCGGCGATTAGGATCGGGAGACGTGACATTTTTTGGTTCACGAAAGATTTTGCGATTTTTCGTTCGGAGACTTTTGCTTATTGGTCGGTTGGTAATATCTTTCTGTAAGAAGGGAAACGATGTCGTTTGGAGAAGACAACTGGATACACGTGGGCAGGTGTTGGTTTTGGACCTTTTGGTGATGAGAGTTATTATTTTTGGTAATGTATATCTCTCTATTGGATAATGTTGCAAATAAGAGACCTTTTTAAAACAAAAGGACAAAAAATGCACATGACTTGATCAAGTTATTATTTTCTTGTTCGTGAAAATTATATGTACGAAAGTCAAGACATTTTCAGCAAATATGTAAAAATTGTAAAAGAAAAAATTGTTGACATGATCATCAAATTCTGAGATTCAGCAAGCAAAAGCTCAATTTTTTTTTTGTAACTTTGTAAAAACTCAAATTAATATAAAGAAACTAGATAATATATACATGAGTTGTTAATTAGAAAAAACTAATCCACACAAAACCCATAAAACTACCTTTTTATTCACCTATATCAAATAATAATCAGTTATGATTGATATAATGGACATATGCATATGATTGTATAACTACATCATGTCTAAATGAATATTATACTTTACCAATAGTTTTGAATGCATATACACATGAAATAGAAACAAAAATTAATTACAATTTCCATGTGTTTATCTTTTTTTTTAATGCTGAATAATTATGATTTTACAAACTATGAAAAATATTACAGACGATTTTACAGCTGACAATTATACATGTTTTATGAGGATTCATATCTGACTGTATCACATGAACCGTTTTATCAAATCCACTCTAGAAGATACTCCTTAGACCATGATGCAAATCTTTTGTAAGTCTTTTTTTCTATTAGTTCGCGTAATTTTGTCTTATCTAGAATTGAAACACAGACTTCATAATATAAAAACATTAATGAACCCTTAGTCAAACCACTTGAGCAAAAAAAACTTTCACTTTCCATGTGTTTATCTATTATTTAAAAAATAATCAAGACTAATTTGAAAATACTTAAACTAAAATTTAAATATACCTGAAATCAAATCGTTGCGATTGGACAACAAGACTGCTAATATCACTACTAAAAAACACTCTAGCAGAGCTTTTGTAATACCCATAGCAATTTTTGTGTGTGAAATCTATAGACCAATATAAATGTTCTTAAATTTTGGTGGGTTTAGAAATTAATATATTTATCTTTTGATCTTTGGGAAACTTTTAACTATTAATTAAATTCCATAATTTTCGTGGTAAAATTGTTATTTTCAAAAATAAAATTGATATTTATTTACTTTTTGCTTGCACGGAGTAATATCAAATCATTTTAAAGGTTGAAAATGACATTTGTAAATTTTGTCAAAAATAACTTATTGCATCTATTATTATCATGATCAATCAATATCTTAATTTAAATGCAAGATTTATGCATACCTATTGTTTAAAAAGTTTTATAATTATAATTTGGTATATAAAATATGCTAAAACATTAATTGAATTGATTTTCAAATTGATATTTTTCCTTTTGACACAGTTAAACAGAAATCATTTTAATAAAAACTTGATGCGAACAATATCCTTATAGTTGTATAATTTTGATGTATGGCCGGATTTAGTACCTAATTTAAAGTAAAAACAATACAAAATGATGTAGTATTGATTATCTATTTACTGAAACATAAATAATATATAACATCAGTAATAATATGATATATTATTTACTTATTATAAATCTTAATACTTTTATAGTTTTATTAGAGATGATAATGTCAAATCAATTCCTCTATGGAAGTTAAAAACTGTCAATGTATCTAAAACGATTGAGACAAGGGATTAAGACAGCAAAATGTTTAATAATTAAAATCAATACAATACTAAAAGGGAAATAAGATCAATATCTAGCCTGTCCACGTCAGCCAATAAAATCACCCAATGGGAAGCTGTTTTTTTGCCATGTCACTCGTGGGATTGGGCTGTTTTCTTTCCTTGATCCGTAAGATGTAAAATTTGGCCCAAAAGCCCAATTCATAAGAAACCCTACAACGCTTAAACTGAGACGATGAATCTCCTTTGCCTCTCCTATCTTTGTCGTTTCCACTTCCTCAACTTATCGTCGATCAATAAACACACAACTCCATTCTTGTGCAATGAATCCTCTGAAAATCTCATTTATGGCTTTCTTTCGCCTTCCTCTCTCTAAGTTTCTATATAACACTCCTCTCTAAGTTTCTACATCAAATATATTTTGCTGAGCAGAGTCGGAATCATCGCCAACCTACCCAAGAGTTTTTAAAGACTTATCATGCGCCGTTACCATCATTGCCGCGTTTTATTCGGTGAGAGATCTAAACCTCTGTTTCACATAATCTTAGCGTTCGTATATCTCCAAAACTGTTTAGGGATTCAAAAAATCCTAGACATTGCTGTCAAACGACATCTTTGGTGAACAATGATGATCTATCTACGATATAAAGCTTGAGAGATTTTTTTTTTGGGTTTCTAGATCCGTGATTTTGCATTTCATAAAGAACATTTTTATTTACTAACTTTAACTTGAGAATAACGAGAAGAATCTTTGGCTTATCAAAAATTGTGTGTTTTTGCAGGAAATTTGGCTACAGTCAGTTGAAATGAAGTCTTCGTAGCATCCTAGCTACACTGGTTAACCTTAAGGTTTTGTAAGTTGGAAATATAATTTTTGAAGCTTTGTGGCCTTTACAAAGGGAGAATGCTCATCTTTTATTAGATTCAAAGATTGGTAGATTTGTGTAGTTCCATATAGCAATGATATATTATTGATATTCTTAGCAAACAAAAGATGTATTATTATCAAAAAAAAATATGGAAAAATCTTTTAATGGCATCTAAACTGACCTGATATCATTTTAGTTTAAAGCTTTCCTATTGAACTGACTTCTGACTAGGCTACTTTAATCATCGAGTGCAGTGAGAGAGAATAAATAAAAGATGATGGGCTAAGAGGAGATGGAAGTATAAGAGGGGAAGAAGTTGATGATGGTGCCATCTTCGTCCTTAAATCCAAAGGTACGTGTTTGTTATATAGATTAACCACTAAACATGTAATCTATAGCTATGTAAGTATGTATTATCTCTACATCACTATATGCATATATATTTAGAATATATGTATTGACAAGAATATAATAAATCATTGAGATCAATGAATGATGATGGGAACTAGGTACAAGTTGCACTGTGTATTCAACTTGACGTCGGTAGTGGCTTCTCGGCTATTGAGTCTACCATCGCTTTAAAGTTAATAGGATGGGCTGCTGAAATATCATGTTTGGTGGAAGGAGCAGCTGTCAAGTTTTACTCATACACCCTTTTCTCCCTCACTTTCCAACACCTTCATTCGGCCACCGCTACCTCCGGTCCCAGGGCATGGTTACCGCATCCACGTGAACTCTTTGGTTCGAGTTGGTTTGGTTTTTTATGTGGAAAAACAGATCGTTGATGAGTTTTTGTAAGAGTAAAAAATCCACGGATAAAGAGAAAGAACGGTGGAAAAGAAAGGAGACTGAGAAGTCTCTTTTTTTGGAAAAAGATTTCGAAGAGACTGAGAAGTTTGGGAACTTTTTTGGTGAAGTAGAACTTCCACTAAGAGTCTGAGAGAAAGATGGAGGTTAGGGCTTGGAAGAAGAAGATAAAGCAGAAGTAGAAACAAAGCAGAAGAAGAAGAATAATAAAAAAGAAGAATAAAAGGAAGTAACGAAGGACGTTTAATGAATAATAATCTATGAGTATTAGTAATCGTGCAAACAAAATATCAAGACTTTGTATTGATGTATCAACAGATACATTCGTGGGATTTGTATTTTTATTGAGAATTGTAAAAATACTGAATATCGACATGCGTGTGTAAATATTTGTCTTTTGTAGGAGATCAAAATATGTAAGTGTCAAGGTCGTGAGGGATATAGGTTGAAAACGAAGGGTGAAAATGCGAAGGAAAAAGATTATAAAATAATAAAAGTTGGAGGAACTGGAGACTATTGTTTTTTTTAAGACAACTGGAGACTATTATTGTATGAACAATGCTCAATATGTGAAAAGATAGTCAAAAAGCCTATAAGCAATCCAAAAATTACACAACTCTATAAACTATTTATGTGTTTTAGATTTTAATTTAACCTCTTTCCACTGAGTAATTTAGATTTTAATTTATACAACAAAGAATCTATACAATATTTTAAAAAGTTCTATTGTAAATTTTATAAATAATATAAAGGTAGTTATGTATTTATAATAAATATGTAGTATTTAAATTAGTATTTAATTTACAAAAAAATAGTCAGAAAGCCTTGAGTACTACACATTTTAGCAAAATTAATTAAATAAAAGACCACATTATTATGTTCTTTTTTTTGCTCATCGATCTTGACACTTACATGCGTCTATGATCTTATAGTTACAAAATATAATATTTAATATTTCATTTAATAATTTATAAATAAAATTATTTAAAATATAATCCGCGCGTAGCGCGGACCAAGACCTAGTGTTTAATAATAATGAAAGAAAGTTTGTTAAGAAAAGGTAACTAATTTTCTTATCATTTCTTTCTGGGACCTTTGTGATGTTGCAGTCCTTATTCTTTGAATCTTTTAATATGTGTTCTGTGACACCCTAAATATCTCCATGGTTTCTTCTTCTTCTTTCCTCTTCTCTTTCTTTTGTTTCTTGTGTAACTACGTATAGTAGTAATTCTATAAATTAGTATTCGATAATTAATAAATACATTAAATTAAAAATTCTTCTGATATGTAAAATATGACACAATTTGAGAAAATAATAAAATAATAATATTTTAAAAAACTCCTAGCTAAATATTTAATCCCATTGAATTCATAAATTAATAATTACAATATATATATATATATAATTATATATACATAAATAAATCATTTTATTGTTATCAATCTTCAAAATGAATTGTATCTCTAAATTTTATTTTTCATTTCAATATTGCTATTTTATCGAATTACATCTAAAAACTCATTTGTATACTTCTATATGTATTCAACATACATAAAATGTAAAAATATCTCATAAAAATATATGAAAGTTTTAACTAATATATAATATTATAAAATAAAGTGTTATTTCCTTCTTTTAAATAATATGTATTTTAAATACAATTTCAAAACATAAATTTATTTAAATTAATAACTCTATAAATCAATAAATTATCATAGTCCCAATATTATTAATTTATAAAAAATTTACTGTATTTGTGATATATTACGTTTGCGTTCCTAACAAAAATTTCATTTTGAGCTTATACAATTACAAAATGGGTACCTTGTATATATCGTTATGGGTGATTCTCCTTACTGTTAGAGTTGGAGACTCAACCCCACCGCTCTTAACAATCAAGGTATAATATGCTTCTTAATATTATTCATTTGATGCATATTAGTGATATTTTATTAACAATATGCATTTTTACTTTCCTGAATATGAAAGAGCCTGGACAGAGACATTGTCGATTGCATACTTAGAGTAAATCAACTGCCATTTCAGCATTCTCTTCTGAAGAACCACAAACTTCAGGTCTTTTATTTTCTTATTTTTCCCTTTTGACTTGTTTTTAATTAAGCTGTTTTAAAACCTACAGTACATGCTAAAAATCACAATTAAAGAAACTCAAATTCAATTAGAGATAGTAACGACTATATAGGATGGCTCAAATAATTTTTGGGTTATGTGTTATAATATATGAGGCTTCATCTTAATATTTTTTAGAAAGTTACACAATTTATTTCTTTTTTTTTAACATTTTTGTTAATATATTTTTAAAGAAATGTCAAAACATATTCCCATAGGATGTACTTGTTATTTTCAGTGGGGGAAATCTATTATTTAGCAAATTACTTGCAAATATAAAGTAAATGAAGAATGAGAAACATATTTAGCAAATTACTTACAAATATTTAGAAAAAACCATGGAAAAGGTTAGCAAATATTTAGCAAAACATTTAAATATTTAGCAAATACGTTGCAAATATTTAGCAAAAAATATAAGTAATACTACAGTAATAATTTTGTTAATTAAAATTTATACATTTTGATTGATTGAACTTTTGACAACTTTTTCATGACTCAGATCATGTCCTCATCATTTATTAAGAAATTAATTAATAATTATTTTTGAAAATACTCATGATATAAGAATCGAACATATAACATATATAAATAGATTTTAAATTTTATGCAAATAACATTCATTATATAACTATTTACAAAGTCAAATTAAATTCAATAGGTATACAATTTTATCAGCTAGACACTAAGCAGTCTTGAAAACTCCTTCCGATAATATTTTTACTGCAGTTATTTAGTTAGTAATATTTAAAACTGAAAAATTAGAAACTGAAATACAACAACATAAAATATATTGTCCAAAATATAAAAAGTCTATATGGTATTCAAGAAAAAAACACTATTCGGTAAGATTGAAAATACAGATTAGATAATAGATTGTAACAAATTAAAACTATAAATATTGTGTTTTAAAAACTAAATACCTGTCATCCAACCTCTATACTGTTAAGGTCACTGTTATTATATGAACTGAATGTTAGTCAGAGTTGACACAAACTAAATTAGTAAACTCCTTCTATTACTAAATGCTACACATTCATCATTGTTTGTGTTATGTAGATTTTAGTTTGTTTTCCTTTGTATTTTGGTCAAAGTTTTGCCATACCACCGATTACATACTAAATTTCACAAACATTATAAATTAGCATCACATGCATTTTATAAATTTTACATGTTTGATTGAAAACAATATATATATATATATATATACACGGGCATGTCTGCACTATGCGCATGATTGGTTTTTATTAAAGATATAATTTTGTGTAAATTTTCTTTTATGTTAAGTTGGGCGCTAGTATGATTATGTTGTATACACCAATTCCAATTATAAAAATAAAAATGACTGAATTTTTAGTATTGTTGCTATTTTAATCCGGAGTTGTAAGATTTTATAGTGTTTTAATTATTATAACACTATAAAACTAGGTAAGTGCATGCATCTTATGCGTACTAATATATATCCAACAATATTTAAATACAATATAGTTTTCTTTGTATTTCAATTTTGCATCACCTATAATAATCAATTTACACTATTTTTAGTATGGTATTCTTAAGTTTTAAGTTTTAGAAATTTAGATCATCTCCCACTATCTCATATTATATTGCTACTAGAAAAGTATACAATTGTCGGAAAATGTACTTCCTTCTAAGTAACTTCGTATAAATTAAAAGTGATAATTACATATGCCTATTAAAAACTTGAATTTTCTTTGTTGTAGTTGTAAGAGGTATTATTTCTTCTGACTCATAACTTTGTTACATTGTTTCTCTGAGAATATTTTAAGTTTTCTGTGTACTAACCATCAAGCATATAATGAAAAATATATATAACATCATAGTCGGCAAATTATTTATAATACAATACTAAAGATGGATACTAACAAAAAATCGGCATCATAGTTCTATGTATACATATAATTATAATATGACATGTATTATGATAATCATCCTTTACACATTATGTATATTATTACCAAACTATAAACTATATTTTAAAATATCTAGTAATAAAGATGATTTTTAAATAGAATAAGAACAATTGGATCCAAATGCGGCCGTTTGTTTAATAATTTTAAATATACTAAATAAAATATTTTACATATTAATTGATGTATGTCTGGTGTTATATCCAAAATTAATTTGAATTTTTTTACCAAAAATAACAATATATGTAGATTTTTCATGGTACATAAGAAAATGAAACTTCCTTTTAAAATACTAAAAAATAAGAAAATATCAAGTATTTATATAAAATATATATCATAATTATTGAGGAAAACATTTAGTCATTGGGAGCTCGTCCAAGTATCAAGACACTAAATAAATGGTCGGAAGCATTTGTCCTACATTGCTCACACGGATACAGAGTTTGCAGAGTCTTAGTCGAGTTTGTTAAGTTGATGACAAAAATTCATAATTATTATAAACTTTGTATTCTTGTGTTAAATATTATTTCATAATAAAAAACTATAAATATGCTATTAAAAATAAACTAAAATATATTAATATGAATTTATGAAGCTATATTCTTAAAATTATGTTCTAACTCGTACTCTTACTTATATAATTATTGATTTATGTACTAACAAAAAAATGTACTTTCAAATTAGTTTACTGAAATAATTTGTCTGATAACTATAAAACTTTTAATTTTTTACGTCCAATTTATTGTGTATATGTTTTTTTGTTTTAGAAAAACTGAAGCATGATAATTAAATGACATACACATTATATTTATTATTTACATATGATAGAGTTCCACTAACTAAAATCTATTACATTACATATGACAAATAAGAATTGGTCCTAACTCGTCAAAGTCCGATTAATGTTAATTCTAATTAAGTTTGAAATAGTTATTTCATTTAAATTAATAAATTAATGACTCTGCCCAAAACTAATAAAAGATAACATATAAATAAATTACCTAAAATCATGGTAAACATGACAAATCAGAAAAAATCAGTTCTTTAAATTAATAAATTAATGATTCAGATAAAAACTAATTAAAATATGACAAATATGTAAAATTTCCTAAAATCATGGAGACAATGACAAATCAGAAAAATCATTGCTCAAATAATAATATAGCTACATAGATCAATCAAAAGAGAATGAGCTTGAGTTTTCAAATACCATTGTATTTTTTTGTGAGGGTTTATAAAATAGTGGAGAGTTCATTGGACCTCCCACTTTCATCCAATGGAACCAACCGACTGACCGAGTTATGTACTTCCGTTCCTTAATTATGTTTGTCAGCGCTTTTTGAGATCTTTGAGTGGAAAGGTTTCAAAGGGAAAAGGAGGGAAAAGAAGTCGCGAGATACATCTTTCCCAACTCGTAACTCGTAAGTGTTCAAAGAGAGTTGGATCTTATATAATCGGTTATAGATATATAGCAAAGTGAAATTTTCTTTGTCCCCAAATTTATAATTGTTGATATAAATAAATATAGATTCTCAAATTGTTTGGATAAGTTGGTCCGAAATAAAATCTCTTCTTTGAGAAAGAAAACTGGAAGCAAATACGAGAAGATTGTGGAGATATGGTTTGGAAATAGATGACTCTTTCATTTTCTTTTCTAAAACATTTTATAGGTTTTTATTTTTCTACACAAAGTAGCATTAGTTTGTACAAAAGTTTTTTTGAAGTGAGCAAAATTTAAAATTCTTTCAAAAAGGGAAGAAAGAAAATGAAATGACTGAGTAGTGAGTACTTTAAGTCAAGGATTAGATGCATCATTAGTGAAACTATTTATTTTAAATTGTGTGTATTTATTTAAACCCAAGATTATATACATAGTATTGACTTTGCATCATTATGAAACCATTGGGGATGTGATGTTTGAAACTGGTAGATCTCAGAAAACAAACATGTCCTCTATCTCGCCTACCGCTATTTAGTAGAGAATGTGATACACCATAGCTAACGGATTCTTAGGAAACACTTGACTACTTGTGGGAAGCCAAGCAAAACCCTAAAGAAAATATTTTCAAGACTAAGCATAAAAGAGCATTAGCATCATACCTATTGTTGTTTTATAGTTTTTATAAAGAAAAGATATTTTATTAATCCAATCTGAAAACGGGAGTTAAGCATCGATTTGTAATCGATTTAAACAGAATTACCCAATTTAAATGTTACATAAAACGCATTCTGTTAAACATTGCAATAATCCTTCAATGTCAATTTCCAATTCCAACTGTTGACAAGCAAGATTCTCTTTGTTTCCTCGACTACCGGAACTTTTTATGTCGCTTTCGAATAGCTAGCTGGCTTTCAATGAACTCTTCAAAACTTGTAATCTTCACTGCATTTGAAGCAGTAGACGAACAAGAGAAGAGAAGGTTCCTATTCACTATAGCCTTAGAAGAGTTTCCGAGAACTCGTGCTGTGCATACAGTTGCCTCCATCAAAATAAATGCAAGGGTCTGGGTTTGAAATCACTGCCGTACACTGACTAGAATAGTTTATGATAATTGATAAGTAAGTGGAATCTGTCTACTATGAATGAATAAAAAAGAAAAAACTCAAATTTTAGAATGGAATTAACTATATGATGATGAAAACAATATTTTGGTTATCACAGGGAAAACAGTTACTTGAAGAATATATCACTATATTCTATAAAAGTATATTAAATAGACGTAGTGAATGCTTAACTTATAGTATTACTTTGGAACTTGGAAGTGGTAAAATCCCATCCCACATACCATTTTATGCCTATCACGTCGAAACATTATAACACTATACATATTGTATGCCGTGCATACACGTTCATATCACAAGTTGCTCGTTATGTCTATCCTAAACCCTAATTAATTAGAAAGTTACCCTTCATTGTCAACGCTATTAGCCTATATAAAACCCCATGAGACTAGTTTTCAAAAATTCACTTGCTTCTTCTCCAATCCAACATATAATTAAAGCAAGCAAAAATAAAATGGATTTCTCACGCCTTTCATTTGCTGCTTCTCTCGTTGTCTTCTCATCTCTAATAATATCCTCAGTTGCTTATTACGGTGATGAAGCAAACCCCCAGAACGGAAAATTAATTCCGGTCGCCGTTGAAGGTGTCATCATGTGCAAGTCCGGTGACAAATCTTACCCAATTCAAGGTAATCTATACTATTAAAAGTGGATCATTCTGAAAAAATCTACTTATAAAAGGTTATTGCACCGTCATTAATGGCATAATAGTAATTAGTTAATGGTCTTATATATAGTTATAATAAATCAATACAATATGCGTTTCAACTGAATTATATGAAACATGCTAGACCACTATTTCAATTTGTTATACGATGGATCGATGGTTTTTGATTAATGTGCGACACTTTCTCAATTTAATACCGAGTATATTATGTAATTAAGCAACACATAATGGGTTTATTGTACATTATACATTATTTAATCCAGTGAATTAATATCTGCCTATATTATTTATTTCTCTGACTACTAATACTCAAATCTAAGTTTGTGTTTATATTTACCCAACCCATCATAGTTAAAAAAATATCAAATAATTTTTGTACTTAAATTTATTTTTTGTACTTTAAATTTTAAACATACACTATTAAAAGAAAATTATTTTTTAAAAAATCTATTTATACAAGTTTTGTTACACTATTTCATTAAACTACTAATACTTTAGTCTTACCTTAAATTTAGATTAAAAATATGTTGTCATATATTTCTTTAACAATAACTCAGTCAATATCTATCATAAACTCTTTCTCAACAAAAAATATCTATCTTATTTAGTGAAGAAATATTTCGGCTGATTTACCAAATAAATGGACCTTGGTTTATATACTGATTGGCGTAATTATTAAATGGGTTCCTGTTGAATAATACCAAATATAATCTCATCCACGGTTAACCGTTAGCCAGTGTAAATATAGTTTATAGTTTGGTTTTAGAAATTTAAGAACTGTTCATTTATTTACAAAATTTAATTTAGTTTCAGTTGGATTATTTTTTTTATTTGGTTTAGTTACAAAGTTGGGAATCGGCTAATTTTTCTTTAAAAGACTTGGATCTAAGTCAATAATGGCTTGATTCTGATTTTGGGTAATAACGGATTAATAGATAAAAATATCAAATAATTTGGATTTTCAGTTTAAACATCGTGTAATTTGGGTTCTTCGAATAAATATAGGATAATTCAGATATTTTGACATTTTAAATAAATTATATTTGGGTAATTCGGTTTTTGAATGATTCGCTTTATAAATAGTATTTTTAAAATTTTATTATTTAGAAATTAAATGCAGTTAAAATAATTAAATCTAACTAATATTTGTAGGTAGATAATTTGTATTGTAAATTTCAGATATCCATTTGGTTCTCGGTTTCAAATTTTTGGTTTCAGATATATATGATATGCTCGGTTGTTTATGAAAACCCAGTTCAATTTTAGTTTCTTTTTTCAGCTTGGTATAATTCGATTCGAGGTTCCAGATAAATGTGTTAAAAGCTATACACTATATTTATATAAAAATTATTTAAAATCAATTTATTTAATTTCGAAAATAAACCCGCGCTTTTCAAGCGCGGGTCAAAATCTAGTATATTACTTATTTTGTAGCCAAAACGAACTGATCTTATTACACATTTCCCCAGATCCGAAGAATCTAACAGAACCGAGAAACGAGGTTCGATTTGAGTTTGGATATACCATCAAAGATTGGATCATGTACTCATATAACCGGATAACCGGATAACTAAATGGATATCCAAATATCTAAATCTATCAGAAATATTTAACTGTATTTAGTTCTAAAATATTTAAACATCATAAAAATATTATTTATAAACCAAATTATTACAACAATTATTAAAATTATCTAATATTTTATCTGAACAACATGGAAAACCCAAATTATCGGAAAAAATAGAACAAAATTAGATCTAATTTTTTTTGGATATTAGTTTCCCAACTCAACTACCCGAACCGAACAAAAAAACAAAATAACCAAACCGAAATTGAACTGAATTTCATAAATACTATGACGGTTCCTAAATTTCTAGAACAGGAAAATAAAACAAAAATACTGAACTGAAACTCAACCTAAAATTGAATACCTAGGCTAGTTCTAATGGTAGAAGACAATTGGAGTACAATAATTTTTTTTTTTGCTGGAATTGGAGTACAATATTGCCCTATCCTTTTTCACATATATAGTTCCTCCGCCTTATGATTAGGATTCTAACAAAAGTTAGTTATGTTTTTATTGGTTGCGGGCTAAGGGAAAAGTCTGAGCCAGATGTATATACGCGTTCCTAAGGAAATTGTTACTTGCTACGACATATACACTCGTTAACTGGATGGCACTAATCGTTTGTTTACCTCAGGTGCGACGGCAAGAGTTACATGTGTGAAGACAGACGTATATGGGGAAGAGATTGTTCCGGTCTCAATGATGAGCAGCAAAACTGATGCTAAAGGTTACTTTTTTGCCACGTTATTTCCTTCACAGCTTCGTGAAGGAAGGATGGTGACCAAGTGCAAAGTTTTCCTTCACAAGTCTCCACTCGCTGATTGCGACTTTCCGACCGATGTGAACAAAGGTGTGAAAGGACAGTCATTAAGCAAGTACCGTATTCTTGAAGACAAGAGTTTCAAGCTTTTCTGGGCTGGTCCTTTCTTCTTCACTTCTGAACCTACCTACTACTAAAGACCTTCTTTTGATGAACATGATGTTTTCTAAGAATCTTTTCTTTTGTTTGATTGTCTTGTAATGTTGTCTGAAAATGAGCTAAGCGTTTGTTTTCTTTGGTTTTAATTGATTTATCATGCCTTATAAAGTTATAAACAGTTTTAAATATATCCATTTTTCTCTAGGTGCAAGTATAAGGTTTACATGAGTATCTACATATATTAAATTGAGTTGTATGTTGTACTAAACACAAAACATCTTTTGACTCTCTTTTCATGGTTAATTTTAATTCAAAACAAAATGATATATTTTTTCAAGAATATTATAAGAGCTCTACCTCTAGTTTGAGCAACCAGACCCTTTCTCTGATCAAATTTTTTTTTGGGTGTAATTCTCTTATTAAATTTGCTTATCTTTTGCACTGAACTTGACAAAACTTCATGGCCAAGAACATGAGTTCTGTGGCTTAAATTCTCAAGAACTTGAGCATTTTCTGTTGGTCTTAGCCAGCTGCAACCACTGAACCATCCCAACACACCCAAGATTAGATCCACCTTTGCCAAAGACAAACTCGGAAGTTGCAGTCTTGCAGATACATAGAGACACGGGTTGAGGTTAGTGATCCAAAATCGAAATATGTTTTAGAACTTCGGGATATTACCAAGTTTTCAGTGTCTGATTCTATTTGAAACAACATTACTGCTAATTCTAATCCTCTATCAATCTCGGCCTAAAAACGATCATGAAATTTATCAGATAACTGTACATGTAAATCAACACAAAGTTTGATTATTGCGTTGGTTTTTAGCATTTTAGTGATCCATAAAACAAGTAATATTCTTATCCAGAAAATTGAATTTTATAAATTTAAATAAACATATGTAATTTCATTAGATAGATGGAAAATTAAAATAATTTTTAAACTATTTCTATTGGTTATATTGATAACAATAAGGAATTACATTTTTCTTCAACTTTGATGAAAATTTTGACTAATTTTATTATGTTTATATTGAGTCTAATCCTAATAAAAATATTTTTCATAAATTAATAAAATATACATATTCACTGTATGTACTATATATATATAGTGGAGTATGCTCATTCAAAATTTCCCAAAATACAAGTTTTCAAATACCGTTTAATTTAACCCACAACACAACGAAGCCATTTATAAAAAAAAATTACAACAAACAAACCAAAATAAATGAATCGGTAACAAGTTTTGAAATTTAAGGAGTTAAAATAGTGTTGATGAGAAGAGCATCTTTGCAAAGCTTCAAGAAGTTTGTGTTCCTACGAGCAAGCTCAGCGTCATTTCCCGCACGTTCACTCAAAGCATCTTCACAAGCCTCTCCGTCGCTAATAGCCGTGTTGAGCCAAATATCAACGTCGATGTACGCATTGGCGAGCAGAGCGGCGAGAGAATCGTCCAGCTGCGCGACTGAGTCTAAGTAATTCTTAGAACAGTCGTCGAGCGTGTCTTCCAAAGCTGGCTCGAGGTTTCTTTGTTTTAGTTTCGATTTGATGTAGAAAGACGTGTCCGAAGCGTTTGTAGACGCGATGCTTAACGCGATCACGCCGAGTTTTGGAGCGTTTGCGGTTTCTGACTCGGGACGTGAGGTTAGGCTCGAAATGCAAAACGCTTTGTCTTCGGATTTCTCGCAGAGTTTTTCAACTAAGGCTTTGCCTGTCTCCGTGAATGTTGGTGGTGGAGCTTTTCCAGCGATAACCACCGTGACGAGGATGGAGAGGAAAAGGAGGAAGATCCTTCCGACCATTTTGATTTTTGTTGTTCTTCTTTTCTCTCTTCTCAGATTTTATCAAGAAGGATCAAATTGTTAATATAGTTATTTAAAGAGATTGTTAAAGAAAAATGTATTTTGGGTCATTCTATTTTTAAGATTTATTTTTTGGCTTTCTCCAGTCTAACTTTGGCTTATCTAGAAATAAGGTCAACGCCAGTTCGTAAGGTCAATGATGGTCATGGGACAATGACGAACTTGTGCGGATACAGTTTAGATTTGGGAAATCGGCCAAAAAAATCATGAACTTTGCAGGAATTGCCAAAACAAACCTGTATTCGAGTCTGGCCAATAAAACACTAAACTTTCATTGATTTTTTTCAGTTTATAAGAAATTTACGATTGACTGACCATATTAGCACACCGTTAACAGAAAGTTAAAAAGTGTTAATTCACCGTTAATTATTGCCGTTTAACGAAATGACATCGTTTCATGTAGATCTCTGTTAAGACAAAACCTCAAAACGAAGTTGTTTAGTTTAATTAAAATTGTTTTTGGTTGGGCTCGAACCCATGCCTTCGGGGTTCTTGGTAGAGGTTTTTGCCACTAGACTCGTGGACTTTTTGGAATATTACTCTACTTATTTCTCTTTATTGATTAAAAGATCTAGATGTTTTGTTTAAGACAAAATTTCAAGACGACGTCGTTTTGGTTAATTAAAAGGATCTCGATTTTAAAAAAATTGGATTTAAACCTTCCAAAAAGTTTTTATTTTTTTTTTAATTTAATTTTTTTTTGTTTAAAATGTTTTTTAAGCTAGATTTTGATTTTTTTTTAAAATAAAAAAATTGAAAACTTTGGAAGATTTTTTATTTTTTTCTTAAAAAATAAAAAATCTTCCACAATTTTCAATTTTTTTTTTAAAAAAATTGATTTCTTTAAAAAAAAATAAAAATCTTCCAAAGTTTTCAGTTTTTTTTTTAAATTCGATTTAAATCTTCCCAAATTTTCTTTTTAAAAAAATATATATCTAAACTATTAAGGCTGAAGTACATTTTGTACTTAGCCCAGAGTTTTACTCAATATTTACCACTTTATGCCACTGGCATTAAAACACAACCTTTTGTTTTATTTTCGAAACCAAGACAAACGTTTTTTGATTAATAAACCATACAATGACAACCAATTATAAACCACATCATACCACTTTCCTACTTATCGTTTTAAATACTTACTAAAAGATTTTTTTTTTTTGAATACCAAATACTTACTAAAACATATAATTACCAAAACCAGTACTAAACCATAACGTTACAAAACCATCATAATACAGTAGCTACTTTTGCTACATATCGTTGTATAACATTCCTAAAACATAAAACATCGAAGTCAAATGTGATACTACCTTAGTTCATTTTCGTCTACTGAATCAAATGAGTCAATAGAGACACTCCTACATAGTTTTTCATTATTTAACTTACACATCGAATCTCAGTTTAGATAACACCTCGGTTTATCTTCGTATGCAGAACCAAAACCTCAATTTAGATAGATACAAGTCCATGTCATCGCCGAGTCAATAAAGCCTGAAAATATCAATATTTAGATCAAAAATTATATCATTATTAAACAATTCGATATTATCACTTAAACAATTCCATATTATCATTTACAATTATTTAATTCAAAATCTAAACCAATCATTCAATAATTTCCTAAACGAAATGTACTATCAAAATATTTCCCTACATTTAAGCAATCTCCATAAAAATTGGGATATCAATCAAATACCACAAGATTCTTCTTTTGTTTCTAATCTTGCTAATCACGTTTAATATCTAATCATTAACCGTGTGATTACGTTACCTTTATAACAAGCGAATAAATTTTGGAATGAAATCAATAAGTATATTCGCTAATAATGCAAAAACAAATCACAACTAACTACATCTTAAATAATTTTACGGCATTTACCCTACCTTTACTAACTAGCTATATATATCTTTTCCCCAATAACGTGAAAACCATATCAGTCTAAGCAAATCCTCTTAAAATGTCTACAATGACTACTTTTCATCCTCTCACTAAACTCTGACCTTTCAAGAGTAACTGGAGAGTTTAAATTAAGTGGTTACATTCTTTGAGGCAGAACACATCTTTTGGATATACGTTTTAGCAGACCAATGGGTAATAAGTTTTTCTATACGTTTGTTGCATTATAACAGGTTACTGCTTTAACTATCTAAACTATATATAAGCCTATCATTAACATAAACCCTTTATATACATCACTGAAGCAAGTAAAAAACAAAAATCTAAACTTAAACAATAGTTCTTTAATCTAATTCCTTATTCTACACTGTCCTACTTCCAATAGATAAGTAGTTACTAACCGTATTAAAAGTCTGTTGTCCAGTCAAAGTTTGTTTCTTTTGCATTTTGATTACTGGTAATTGGTTCTCTTCGGGTCAAATATCCTGCGACACATTTAAAAAGTTTAATAGCAGCATATGATGATAGTACTAGATGATGAGAGAATGAATTTAAATTAGGAGACAATCATATCTAAAAAAGAACACATACATTTAAGATTGACTACATGATTAGTGTGCCTTTCCTTTTCTATGTGATGTTACAACTGATTCTCATCTCTCTCTCCTTCACCATGTCTCTTCCTGCGCTTTTTTATAAATCACCTCTGTCCCCTGTCCCTCTGTTTCTCCCTAAAGAGTTGTTTGACTAGATTTTCTTAACTCATTCCTTCCAACTCTTCAGCTAAATATTTAGATTTCTGTTAAACTATTATATTAAACAGAAAATCATGGATTAGAATTACCTTTGCATGGAATAAAGATCTGACATCGAGACGAACTCCTCTGAAATTATTATTTGCAATCCGCGAACAAACCATAGCTTCCACTGATTCTTTACCGATAGAAGGGATTTGGTATCAGAAACCTTTGAGGATATTAAAAAATCATAACACAATATAGATTAGAACAAATAATCGTTAAAAATCAAGTTCAACCTAAATCTACGAACTCGAACTTGTATGCCAAAATCTCCAGTAGTCATCAATAGATCTATCTTTTGCATTCTTTGAGTGAAAACTTCACAGCTGTTTGGGAATTTCTTGCCAGAAAAAGGGACGGCAACAACAAAAGATTGGTTGAAGAAACAGAACTTTCTACGGGAACAAAAAAAAAGTCGTGGAAGACAACCATGTTTCTGTTTTTTTTTTTCTTTTGAGAAAAGAAAACCATATGGGCTTCTATTAATGTTTAAGGTCCACTATAATTTTTGTTAAATTTGATATACATATAAATAATTCATAACAAAATGGCCCAATTAAACTTATTAACTTCGGCTTTCTATATATAATTGCTAGAGATTGTATTTTTATAATGTTTCTTTGGTTTCTTTTCTAATTTATATTGTTGCTGTCTAAATAATTTTTTTCAAAATACATATTATAATTTTAAAATAAATTTTTAATCACTAAATTTATAGTATAATTTTATAAAACTCACAAAGTCTCAGTAAAATACTCCAATATTTTACATTTTAATCTTATGTTACCAAGTAAAATATAGAAAAAGTACAATAAAAAATATACAACCTCATATTGAAAAAATGGATACTAAAAAAATTAACAAGATACACCAAACAAAAACATATAATTATATAGAAATTAACAAAAAAAAAATTAACAAGATACACCAACGTCTCAATAACCTATGAAAAATATTAATAATTTTACAACAAACAAAAACATATAGTTATATAGAAGATACACCCGCGCGGGCGCGCGGGTCAAAAGCTAGTATTTTTTAAAGCTAGATTTTTATTTTTTTTTTTAAAAATAAATTGAAAACTTTTTAAGAATTTTATTTTTTTAAAGAAAAATTTTTATTTTATTTTTCGAAACCAATATAAACAACTTTGTTTGTCAATCTTTTGTAAAGTCCACTAGCTCAGTGGTAAAAACCCGTTCCACTAAACACGAGTGCATGGGTTCGATCCCCGATGGAAACACATTTTTTAATAACATTTCTAAATGAAACTACGTCGTTTCATCTCTTTGTCTACTTTAACACCCAGAATTAACGTCATCTAAATTAATTGTTATCCCTGTTAACGGTATGCTAAACTGGTAAGTCAATCGTAACGTTCTTAATAAACTGAAAAAGTTAATGAAAGTTCAAGATTTTATTGGCCAGCCAATATGTCCAGGTTTGTTTTGGCAATTCCTGCAAAGTTCGTGTTTTTTTGGCCGATTTCCCGTTTAGATTTTATGTTGTTTAGCATTGTTTTTTGCTTGTTATTTTAGGTTTCCTAGGATTGTGTAGGTTTATGCACACATACGATCCAAGCAAACGAAAATTTGTATTTTTTCTGTAATACATTATTAAACTTTTGAAAGACAAGAATACATAGCTAACTGAACAAGAGATATCTTAGAAAATACAAATTCAAAAAGGAAAGACAGAAACCTTATGACAAATAAAAGGGATACAATAGGTCTCAGAATTTATCCTGATTCAAAAAATCAAACCGAAACCGATCTGAAACAAAATTGAAAATATATAAGTAACTAACTGGATCCAAAATTCTTATATCCGAAATAATTGTAACCAAAAGAACCAGTCTGAATAGATCTGAACTTGAAAATAATTGATCTGAATATATCCAGCCCGATAATAATCGATTCATATGCAACCTAAAAAATGAATATCCAAAACAATGATTTTATTTGTTCAATTTTATACTCCCTCCGTTTCTATATAAGTGTCACTTTGACATTTTTCGCACATATTAAGAAAGTGACGGAAATATATGTAAGTTGTTATTAATTACACATTTCTGACCAATAGTATTTGAGATAAATAGAGTTATTTATAAAATCAGTACAATTTGTAAATAATTTACAGCTGAAATTAAATATAATTTGCATTGAAATTGTAAAATGATATTTTTTGTGTAACAAGAAAAAAATGTTAAAATGATACTTATTATAAAACAGAAGGAGTATATTTTAGTTTGTAATTAGTTGAAATGTCCTTTTCATTAGCAATCTTAATTATTATTTTTGTAACAGTTTTAAGCAATATAAAACTTTAAATGTCAAATTTATTATAAATGTCAAATTTTATTATAAATGTCAAATTCGCAAAGAAATGGCCTAATAATGGTGTTGAGAGTGTTGTTTTTTTAGATTGTATGGTCTCTAAAAAAAGCAAACTTTTTTTTTAACATTTATTATAAAAAAAAGAAGCAAACTTTAGTATACCTTTTTGTATCTTTTCATGAAAATGTTTAGTTGCAAACACATCACATGGACTAGCTTTAGTTCAATTCGGTTGTCTTACCTCCTATGTCACTATTTCTAATGAAATATCAAATTACGGGTTCGCAGAGAGATGTTCTGATAATGGTGTTGAGAGCGTTGGTTTTCGTATATTATGCGGTTTCTCTCTTCAATATTCAGTTAGCTGATGCTCTACATGATGAAATGGAGGCTGATCTGGTGGCCTAAGAGAAAGTGAAGACTTGGTTTCCTAGAGAGGCTTTGCTGTTATGCTTGATGTTGTTTGTTCTTAGAAGCTATGAGTCTAGAATTCACAGTCGCCATGAGTCTATCAAAAACATTTGGCACCACAACAAGACAGATGTCCAGTCTTTGGATCAGTTTTTATCTTCTTGTTGACTTAAGATGCCCATCAAACCATAATTCAGATTTTGTCTTCTCAGCTCCAGATACATTAAGAAAAATCTGCACCTTGAGTCTGAGAACAACAACCCTTTCATGCTCTTCTAAATTAACTCTGCAAAACCTGCAATCATTCTCTTCAATTTACTTTTCATCAAATTTTTTAATTTTATAAATATTTTAAAGATTAGATGCATGAAAAAAATTCCGGTGAAGTCTTTTCATAGAACGCTTCACTACCCTGAAAACATTTTGCAGGGTTGTAATCATAAAAGTGGTTACATGTTTAAAAAAATGTAAGTTATAAAATCTAACACTAAAATTAAAAACAATGCTATAACATATGTTACTAAACCCTAAATCAAGGACAATTATGACCTTTAACCTTATATTTACATCTTGGTTAAAAACAAATATAAATCTATATTTACACCATTTAGAATTGTTTATAATTATATGATTTCAATTTACTTTTCATCAATTTTTTTAATTGTATAAAGTATTTTAAAGATTAGATGCATGAGAAAAATTCCAGTGAAGTCTTTTCATAGAATGCTTCACTACGTTGAAAAGATTTTGCAGGGTTGTAATCATAAAAATGTTATGTTTTATCACATGTTTTCTTGTTTTGTCATAAATAGATGATAGTAGTTTTTGCATTTGATTGAATTTAAGCTATACTTTTACATTTATAATCAAGTTTTAAGTCGTTATACCGAAACAGCAGATAGACATTTTCCATCTAAACTGTAAATCAAAATTTTCTTCAAAATAACAAATTTTATTTCCTATCAAAACCAGAATTTAAAATAATTTAATTTATTTTATTTTCTGCATTTTCGTTACTTCTGCATCGAAATTTTGAAATATATTTAGCGTACCAACCACGGACAGTCGCCATAAATCTTTGTCGTTGATTTTATTGTCAAAAAAAATTACTCCACTTTTTGAATTGTCAAAAGAACATTTCCACTGTTTGAATTGTATGAATTGTTTTTCGGTGCCAATTCTGAAAGCTTTGTATACGTACTTGCTTTTTTTTTTTTTGAAAAAGTATACATACTTGACTTTGCACTGCACTTAACATTGCAAGACCTACGCGCTCTGGTAAGAGTCTCTCTTAACAACGACATAAATCTACACAAAAGACCAAAAAAATGACCTCAATTTCAAAGGTCTCCATCTCCATAGAGGACACGTTTCATTGTGAAAAATGATGTACATCATAATTTGTGCCAGTTTCTTTACCATTCTGTCTACTGGATATCCATTGCCTGTCATGGCAGATCCTACAAAATCAGCGTGGAAACTCTCTGATTGTAATCCTAGTATATAGTTTTTGGATTTCTATGATTGTAATCTCTGAGAGCATTGAATGAAACGTGACACACAGTTAGGTCCCGCTTCAATTTTTTCTATATTGGCTTACTAGCGGTTGGAAGACTGTACAGTTCTTCTTCAAGAATCAACTAATTAAAGATGAAACAGAGGAACTGCGAACAAGGACTACCTTGACAGAACGATTATCTAGTCTTTGACAACTTAACATAGACCTTTCCATAAGAGCAAAATGATCAAGTTTTGCAATATGAATTAAAAAAAGGACGTAGATGGAACTTTTATATGACACTAACGTAAGTACTTAGTATTACATGCGTTCACACAAAACAAACATGGAACATATTAACCCCCACAAAAAAGAACCAAGCCCTTGTCCTCTGATCAAGAGGCCTTGACAAGGTTCTATTTATGGTTATTCATCTTGATATATATAATACATAGAACTTAAGGAGAGTGAGAAGCTAACGAGTGCCATGTTTCTTGTTTCTTCCAAAAGTATTGGTAAACCACTCCTGCTTGTATCCAACTATTATGTATCCGATGGTAAATCCAAATACAATTCCAGGTGCAAAGCCTAACCCTGCTGCAATCCAACTCAAACTTTCCTTCTCTGCTTCTTCTTCTTCTGATGACACTGGCACTTCAGATTCTGGTGGTGTTGGTTCTCCACAAATATTCTTAAGAGAAGGACCATAAAGTCCGGGGTTTCCCTCGTATGAAGAGCATTTTTGTCGCTGGAACTGTGTACCTTGTGGTACAGAACCTTGGAGTTGATTATGCGAAACATTTATCCACGCAAGAGAAGAGAGGTCCCCGAGCTTTGGAGGGATCTCACCAGAAAGCTTGTTTTGGGATAGGTCCAGTGATTCCAGCGCAGTGACGTTAGCCAAAGACGGTGGGATGTGTCCAGTGAAAGCATTTCTTGACAGATTGAGAACATGGAGTTCCTTCAACAGACCAATGGATTCAGGGATTTGTCCATGGATTCTGTTTCCAGAAAAATCAATTGCTGTGTAGACTGTGAGGATACGTTCCATTTCCATTGAAACTCCTTTATTCATCAAGACAAGGGAAGTGTAGTAGCCATTGTAAAGATAATCCCCAATGTAGTTCGCTCCTGTATCTTTATCTTCATTTGAGGATATTGCAGTCCAGTTGAGGAAGTAATCCGATGGTAAGGTGCCGAAGAAGTCGTTATGTGATACATCAATGATTTTCAACTGAGGAAACCCGAACCAAACCCCATTGGATTGAGATAACATGCCATGAAACTTGTTGGACCGAAGGACGAGAACTTGTAGCTTCTGCAAAGAACTCAACTGGAACGGAAATGTGTCGTTGATGTTGTTGCTCTCCACGTTCAGAACTTGCAGAGCAGAACAACTGGTAAGAGATAAAGGAAGTTTTCCCTCCAATTGGTTGTGGCTGACATCAAACGACATTAGCTTGTAGGCATGCATGAACATGTCAGGAATACTTCCGGTGAGGCTGTTGTGACGAAGATTTAGATCCGAAAGAGAACTTATAACAGTCCCTAAACACCTCGGGATTGAGCCGTGGAAGTTGTTTTTTGATAGATCAATGATGGTAGGAGAGAATTGTGCACTACATAATGATAGAGGTATCTCTCCAGTGAAGTTATTGCTCGAAGCAAGAAAGAAGGTTATAGATGTGGATGGGATGAAGATTTTCCCCTGGAAAGCATTTGACCTTAGATCTAACGTACGAATCTTACTTCCAGGTACAGCTTTCAAGGATCCATCAAAGCCTGATAAGGAGTTGTGAGAAAGATCCAGCTCTCGCAACTCTTGTAGACTCCACAACCAATCTGGTACTTGACCTTTGATGCTGTTTTTTGAAATGTATAGATGACGAAGATTTCTCAGGTTTCTTATGAACTGAGGAAACTCAGTGATGTTGCAGCCTGACAAATACAAATACCACAAATTTGATGAAAAATCAGAATCAGAAGTGATGTTCGGTGTTGAAATAGGAATGCCCGAAAGTTCCAGTATTAGTAGCTGTTTGAGAGAAGAGAAGACATTTAAGTCAACTGGACTACTGACTTTGAAACTGTTAGATCGAAGGGAGAGAATTCGTAAATTAGATAACAGGGAGATATTCTGGAATCCAACGAGATCACTGAGTTGATTTCCCGCCAAATAGATTACGGTCAATGAAGAGATTTGATACAAGGATGAAGGAACTGCTCCTGTAAAAGAATTATCAGATGCGTAAAGGATTTCCAATTTGGAGAGTTGGCCAATGTTAGGTGGGAGGGAACCTGTGAACTGGTTGGAACTGAGATCTATACGACGTAGTTTGGTTAAGTTGAGTAGTGCAGATGGAAAGTTTCCGGTGAGCTGATTAATGTCAACGTCAAAGCTGATCAACTGTTTTAGATTGCCAATTGAAGATGGGACTTCACCACTGAAATGATTTGAAGAAAGCTCCAGACGTGATAGATTAGAAAGTTCACCAAGTGAAGATGGAATCCTCCCAGAGAAATTGGATGCTGCAAGGGTCAAAGAAACTAACTGTTTAAGGTTGCCGATGGAATCAGGTATGATACCTGAAAAGGATGAATTGTACATCTGTAAGACTTGCAGAGAGCTGTTTCTATGAAAAACAGGAAGTTTGCCTCTCAGGTTTGGGTTGAAATCCAATATAATGGACTGTAAGTTTGGTATCAGGAAAACACTGCTTGGAAACTCTCCAACAAGAGAGCAACTCTTAAGATCCAGAGATCTTAGAGAGCGCATGTATGAAAACTCATGGGGGATTTCTGAAGAAATGTTTACGTAGCTCATATCCAAGGCACTAAGGTTTCTCAGGTTTTGAGCAAGTAGACGGAGAAACAATGGTGGGTTTTCAATGAACAACAAACTTTGAGTAGGTGAATAATAAGAAGGAGGAGCAGATAAAGAGAAAGAAAGATCGAGAGACACCAAATTGGTTAGCTGGAGAATTTCTCTTGGGATATGACCTTTCAATGAAGACTTAGAGAGGTTTAGTGTTTCTAACAAGATGAGATTATTGAACTTAGCTGGGATTGGAGAAAGAGTGAAGTTGTTGTAGGCAAGGTTCAGACTTTTGAGATGTTTCAGTCTAAAAAGACTAGAATTGGGTTGGAAGGGACCATAAAGACAGCTGCAGCTAAGGTCGAGTCCGATCACCTTCCCAGACTTCATATTGCACGTTACACCGTCCCAGTTACAACAGTCCGTGCTGCTGTTCCTCCACGATTCCGTCTTTGGGTAAGAAGTCACGTTCATTGGGGAACCATTACGATCATAGAATTCACTAGGCTTCCGAATCTTGAACTCCGTCTTGAGCTGGAGAAGAACAACTCTCTGATCCGGATGACATAGGTCAGGTGTACGAGAAGCAAAAGTGCTGACAAATTTTGAAGTGAAAAAGAGAAGAAGAACAATGGTGCGAAGAAAGAAGCTCAATGATGATGAAAAGTTTGAGTCTGTCATAGTTTTTTCCTGCCAATAGCTTAATGGATGTCTGTCTCTCTTTATAAGGATGTTTGTTTATTATTTAACACCTCGTGGATTCTTCAAGATAAACGTTTGGATGGATAAGAAAATTATTTGGCGTACCATTTACGGACAGTCACCATAGATCTTTGTCGTTGATTGTTTGTCACAAGAACTTTCCCACGTAAGAAATTGCCAGAAAAAGAAAATCCACTTTGAATTGTCTATCGGTTCCAATTTTGATAGCTTTGTTCGCAAAACAACAGACTTGACTTTACTAAAAGAAGAGATAGAGCATATATTCGTCTTTTTACTGTAAGCTACCCTAGTAATATTGGTCAAAGAAACTTAAAAGAACAATAATATGCTCTGACAAAAATTAGTTTTTTACTAGTCACATGTTATTTGCTCCTGCGCACTGCGAGAAGAGAAAGCTCCTGATCCCCATTACAAAATTGTTCGTTTGCTTAATCACTTCCCCACCCAGCAAGTACACGTTTCTGTCGTATGAAGAACTTAAAACAGATATAAGAAATCCTGAAACAGACAAGTCGTCAACTAAGAAGGAACACGCTCGTCTAAAAAGTAGACTTATTGCAAAATACATCACGTAAACCAGACTGCAGCACTTACAGAAGCAACATAGTTTACAGATGGATAGAACTCTAAAATTGTTGGCTTTTGATAAAAACAAAAACTTTGGAAAAAAATAAAAAATAAAAATACAGAACAAAATGCAGCACAAATGTGAGATCATCTGGAATCTCTGCGAGCAACCTTGAGAATTGTCAAGTTATCCAAAATAAAAAGAACTTTTCACTTGAGAATTGTCAAAAAAAAAAAAACAAATTTCCACTTTGAATTGTCTCTCTGTGCCCATTTTGCAATGCACTTAACATCGCAAGACTAACAATACGAAATCAATTTCCACTTTGAATTGTCTATCTGTTCCCACGTTGAATTGTCTATCTGTGCCCATTTTGATAGCTCTGTACGCATAAAAACCTACTTGACTTTAGAGAAGAGATAGAGCATATATTCTTTTCTTTTTTTACTGGACCAGATTTAGTTCATTTCCTTGTCCTGATAATGGTGTTGAGAGTGTTGTTTTTTTTAGATTGTATGGTCTCTAAAAAAAAGCAAACTTTAGTATACCTTTTTGTATCTTTTCATGAAAATGTTTAGTTGCAAACACATCACATGGACTAGCTTTAGTTCAATTCGTTTGTCTTACCTCCTATGTCACTATCTCTAATGAAATAATATCAAATTACAGGTTCGCAAAGAGATGTTCTGATAATGGTGTTAAGAGCGTTGGTTTCCGTATATTATGCTCGCAGTTTCTCTCTACATGATGAAATGGAGGGTGAGCTGGTGGCCTAAGAGAAAGTGAAGACTTGGTTTACTAGAGAGGCTTTGCTGTTATGCTTGATGTTGTTTGTTCTTAGGAGAATTCACAGTCGCCATGAGTCTATCAAAAACATTTAGCACCACAACAAGCAGATGCCCATCAAACCATAATTCAGATTTTGTCTTCTCAGCTTCAGATAAGTCTGAGAACAACAACCCTTTCATGCTCTTCTAAATTAACTCTGCAAAACCTGCAATCATCCTCTGTTTTAAGAATTAAGAGTTGTATCATTCTCTAGCATAGATTCTGTCAGAATTCTGAGATATTTCTCGTCCATTAATAACCTGAGATCACCAAAACTTCTTTGCTACTCATTTTTATAGTAGCAAAGAGAAACAGAGCAGTCGCAGGCTCTTAACCAAGAACAGCAAGGACAATAGGACAGACATTTTGACTTGACACATGTTCTCATTTTGCTTCTTTTTTTTTTTCAAAGACTTATCATTTTATTTTATCAACTGCATCTGGACTTCCGCAAGATTTTCTATAAGTAAGACATTTATTCTTGATCAAGTATAACATCCACAAATGCATCAGACCCTTTTAGTCAGATTTAATCCTTCAGACTAGCCAGGATGTCTAATTTTAACCTTTCCAAGCATCTTAGTTTCTCTGTTGAAGCTTTTGTCCAATATGAGATCATCTTTCCGGAGAAATCTTCTTGACAGCAACAGGTACTTGACAGAAACGTCTCGCTGATAACAGGTGAGTTGAATACTTTGGTTTTTCTCTCTCGTTCTTCCAGATTGTTGCAAACCAGATATGGTGCTGAAACGAGGAAGTATTGGCTGCCACTGCGTGTATCCTATAAAGCTGGACATCCTTCTCTTGAATGTTTCAGATACTCCTAGCTGGAACATGTTCCTGAACGAATTTGCTTCCCAGCTTGGTCTCCTACCACACCAAATTGAGCTGATCAACTTCTATATGCTAAGCTTATCAAGGATGAACATTTCAATGGATATCACGCCCCATTCTGGTATTAGTTTCTCAGCGAGTCAGGCATCGGCGATTAAGTCTTCTCTTATCAGCCACAAGATTCAGTGTAGCCCTACTTTGAGGCCCCTGCACCTTCTCAAGGTAAAATGCTTTTCTGAGAGTATATCAATCACCATATGATTCCTTGCTTCTTTTTATTAAGAAACGTTTTAAATCTGTTTCAGGAGAATGCCATTGGTGAAGAAAACAAGTGTTGAGTGCCTTCCACCTTTGCTCTGCAGTCGAACCTGATATTGCAATACACAAGTCAATGAGGGAGGGCACTTCTCCACTTTTCATGTACAAAGGCAAAATGTCAAACTACAATTAATTACTTACCTTGTTGTCTCCAATGCTTTCACCTCTTTCGCAGGATATTCTCTCAGAAACTTCAAGATAGAAATGGAAAACTTTCAGCAAGAGGTTTGCAGCACAAATAGCATGCATGTAGATTTAACCAAAAAATCTCAAAATATCAAACTGACATGGCGGAGATACGACGAGGTTGGGTGCAAACAATTTTGCAAGTTTCCGTTTTGGTTGACCACATATGGTCTAAAAGATATTGAGGCACCTAAAACATTAACAAATAATTGAGAAACCTCAAGCATGAAGGATTGAGGGCAAATCTAAAGGAAGAGCTTTTAAAGCTAATCTCACATCCCTGACTCAAACTGAGCTAAATCTTATAACACAATATACATTTTCTAATATTAACTAAAATACATTTTCTACACAGTTACAAAGAGACAAGGAGTAACAATCACCTGAGTAGTTTTCCCGCAACCAGTTTCACCAGAGATGAGAATAACCTTGGCATATAGAATAAGAATATCAGTACTGGGAAGCAATATTCATATACAAATATTATATCTCAAATTCCGAAGAAAAATAACAAATAACATATCAAACAAAAGTTCACAGAACCTGGTTGGATTCAACAGCAGATGTAAAATTGCGTCTTTAAAAGATGTAATGGGAAGCTTCCACCGCAGCTTAGAGATCTGTAATATAAACCAAGAAAGAAAAAAAAGTTCGTTTCACTTGCTGCTATATGTCCTTAGCCTAGAACTCAAGAACTGATAAGAAGTAATTTATGTATGAAAATGCCAAAACCCAAAATTAGTTACAGTTTTTGACGATGTTACATGTGATACTAATCATAACTATCAGTCCATGTTCTTTATCTTCTTTTTATTACTCTGGGTTAAAAGGAACATTAAAAAAAAGCTATCTACGATCACCATACACTAAAATGCCTAGTGAAGTTTTGTTTGTATAAGGTCTGTTTACTATAGGTTCAGTTTGAAATTCAAACAAAACGTAAGTCTAGATATTGTTAGAACGTTTAGTAATGATGAATGATGAACAAATATGAATTGATATGAATTGATTTGAGTATTGTATGTTTCAGGAGAAGTTCGTAAACTGAAGATGAGCAAATATGAGGTATATATTAAGCTCATGTCCACTTTCAGATTTGTTTGTGAAAGGACGGTCTGCTATTGGTTACGTTAAAAATGTGTTGTTAATGTATCAGTAGATAACCGTAGTCTGGTTTGTCTAATGTCGGTTTGAATTAAGTCAGTCAGATATGATGAATATTTTGTATGGTGAGCGTCAACAATAAATTGTAGAATCTAGAATAGGTCCAAAAGTTAATGACAACATTTTTAAGTAGATAAAAAATAAAATTTTATTTTAATAGATTAGATAGATTAATTTATCTAAACCAAAAAGAAACCGATCGAAACCGAAATTTTTAAATACCTACTTTGATCCAAGGATTTGAATAACCCAGATCCTCCTAAAGAAACCGGTCCAAACACTACCGGAATGCCCAGCCTAGATACAACTTGAAACATTTAGGGACCAAATGAGTAAAACCGAACTCCTAGCCCAAACGATCAATCATCAATCAATTAAATGGGCTATGAAGCAAGAAGCTTGACCGAAAGCTACGTGTAATCTAACCTAACGATGGGCCCATAATAGGCTTAACAAAAAGGCCCAACCAGAAATGAGAGGTTTCTGCAGAAAGAGTCAACCCTAGAGAATGTCATAATAATATATAAAGAAATCGTCTTCCACGTAGACTAGCTTTACCTTGGAGAAGGGAGAGAAGGCGAAAGAAATGGTGGCGTTGAAGCTCCAGAAGCGTATCGCAGCCTCAGTGCTCAAGTGCGGAAAGGGCAAAGTATGGCTCGATCCAAACGAAGGCAACGACATCGCCATGGCCAACTCTCGTAACCTTCTTCTTCTACCTTGTTGTTTCAATTTCACTGTTGATGATGATGGTAGCTTGATTCGTTGAATGATTCTTGAATTTGAGCTCGAATCCAATACTGTTGATGTATGTTAGTTCAATTTATCATCGTTTGATGATTGATCTTCGATTCACTATGTTGTTTTCTTGATTTCATGAGCTAGGGTTCCTGATTGTTATGGATTCAACGCACTGTTTCATGATTGATTGTTAAGATACTGTACTGTGTTGTTATGTATGTATCAGGCCAAAACATAAGGAGGCTTGTGAATGATGGATTCATCATCAAGAAGCCAACAAAGATCCACTCACGCTCCAGAGCACGACGCATGAAGATCGCAAAGATGAAGGGACGTCACTCTGGTTACGGTAAGAGGAAGGGTACCAGGGAGGCGAGGTTGCCGACTAAAGTGCTGTGGATGAGGAGGATGAGAGTGTTGAGGCGTCTCTTGAAGAAGTACCGTGAGTCCAAGAAGATTGACAGGCACATGTACCATGACATGTACATGAAGGTGAAGGGGAACGTTTTTAAGAACAAGCGTGTGTTGATGGAGAGTATCCATAAGTCCAAGGCTGAGAAGGCTAGGGAGAAGACTCTGTCTGATCAGTTTGAGGCTAAGAGGGCTAAGAACAAGGCTAGTAGAGAGAGGAAGCATGCTAGGAGAGAGGAAAGACTTGCCATGGTGAGCTCTTATGCTTGTGTATATGATTTGGTGAACTCACTGATTCATTTGATTTTGATATGGTTTTGTGGTTTTGTTTCAGGGTCCTGGAGGAAATGTACCTGCCGCCGCACCACCTGCCTAAACTGCAGAGTAAGTATTGATCTTTTCATCGTAATTCGATCAAGCTTTTATTGTATTGTGGGGAGGTTCTATACTCATGCGTTGGGTTGTTTGTTCTTGCAGGGTCCCAGCGAAAAAGGCGAAGAAGTGAGAAGAATAAGCTTTGTTCTTTAGTGACTTTTTATTTAGCAGATAATTTTGGAACGGTTTTTTTTTTTTGATTTAGCTTCCTGTCAAAACAGTTTATCTGCGACAAGTGTGAGAGTCTTTCATTAGTGTCGTCAGCAGTTCGCTGTGTTTTAGTCTTTTAAATACTTTTTTACGACTTACCTGGTTCAGAGGCTTATCTAAAGAGAAACTATTATTAGTTTAAACTAAACAGAGTTCTTTCTGCTCAAGACATGTTTTTGTGTCTGTTCTGACTATTCCGGGATTGGTTTGATCATGAAACCGAGTTCCAAGAGTTAAAGTCCATGGTTACGTTGCAACAGATTTGTCTAAGTTGGGTGCCGAAGAAGATAGCAACTCTGTTTCGTTTGAGCCCAAGAACAAAAGAGATAATCAACTTGGGCCTAGTGATACAAAACCCTATAAAGCTGAGGAAGCCTCGTGTTGATGAAACCAAAACCATGTGAATAGAGGATTCGGTGGAAGCTATTCAAGCGTTACAAGACATGAATTGAGGAGCTTATATTAAGATGCTTGTCATCTGGTTGAAGATGAACACAAGGGCAAAACTTTCTGGTCTCTACATGTGATAACTACACAAGAAGTGGTTGGTAAAGAAATATCCGGCCTCAATTAAGATTACGAGCTGTAAACGAAGTTTGAAAGATAAAAATAAGCTAATTGGCTTACAATAACACTACTCAGGTTAATAACTTCTGCTAGAGTTTCAAATGTAAACTACTTGACCAAGAGCAACAAAGATTCAAACAATGTATTACATGCTTTCTTAGTCTTACTCAGAAGTCGTCAGATGTGATCAAACATGGCTGATGATATCAAACTTTGTACAAATTTTTTTTAAAAAAAATTTGTAGTAGCTTTTGACAAGGTGACACAGAAGCACACAGAATCAAGAAAACATGAAAAGTTGCTTACTTTTCTGTTGAATCCTTGGTAAGGCTCTTGTCTTGTGTGTTTGCGCCACTTGATAAATCAGACAGTACAAATGATCGTAATGGGTCAAGAACACCACTAGATGTATGATTAGTAGACAGTGACCCATCGATGAACACAAAAAAGTAGACAGTGGCCCATCGATTAGAGACTGTATGATGCAGCGCATCTTTGTTATTCCTTCTCGTCACTTAAGCTTGGAAGGCACGTCATCTGTGTTTGGTGGGAACTGAAGATATCTTTTGTTTTTAATTACTTAGTTGGCTTTAGGATCTAGTATATTATCTTCTTCACTTGTATTTATATGATAACATTGACGTGAAGAAGATCACGCTTAATATTATTGACATTCAGAACTTCAAGTTCTTCTCTTCTCTTGGTTTATCGGCTATTCCTTCGAATCAACGATAATCAAGTTCAATTCGACATTCGGGTATTCTTTGACTAAACGAATCTCGTCTTAGAAACCTTGTGCTGCGCCACTGTACGTATACTTCTTTGTACCTGGTCTCTGCTTTTTTTCAAGGTAAAACTTTTGTCAAGGAACCCAAATGCCTATAAACTGATTTAACCATACCATCAATTATCTAATAAAGAAGACTCAATTAAATAAAAAGGATATCTTGAGAACATCTCTATGATGGGTAATTATGTGATCAATTCACTCGTCTGCTACAAACAGGACATACCTACATCACACAAACCAAAGCTGAGTTGGTAAGATCATTACATTCCAGTGAATCACCAATAGACCAATTTCCTGCAAAAGCCACTAGAGGACAATGAACAATTAGACAACAAATGAATTAACCAGACTGAGTTAGTCCGGTGGTGAATGGTTTGTAGCTGTAAGTACGGTCCCGAAGTCGATTTGTACCTGCCATGGTATGACTTAGGCCCCGTTGCACGGGTACAGATGCTGGCTGGTACTGGGCTTAGGGGGGACTAAGACCGAAGACCCGAACCCATCCTAACAAATAAAAAAAATGAATTTCAGAAAAGGATGATAAATTGTAATTACCCCCATTGTTAGCATCTAGGTGATGCTCTTCGTCGAAATGGTGACACAGCTCAACTTAATCATAATCATCTGTGCAGAAAGGGCACTGATAGTCCACTTCCATTTCATCATCTTCCTCTTCTTCAACACATGAACCTAAAAATGAAGTTAACCATCAAACATAAACCCTAAAACCCCTAAATATGAGGGGGTTGAAGCTAACTAGACTGATACGTGATAAGCTCTTCTAACCAGCGCCTGTACATGGTTTTTGGAGGGCCTCCTCAATACTAGAAAGTGTGCCTTGCACTCAATACTAGAAATTGTGATTTGTTATTCAAAGTTCAAACAAATGAATAATACTAATTGTTTTTCATTAAATTCAAAAGCAAAAAAATAATGAAGAACATTTGAATTAGATTATGTATTGCATATTATCACATTTACACATTCAATAACATGATTGCTTAACCTAAACTAACAAAAATAACAATGACTGACATCTAAAAATGACAACATTACCCAGATTTTTTTTCTAAAAAAAAAGAGATTCACTAACTTCTAAAATTGTGTGCGATACAGCGTTGCTTACTTTGCTTCGGCCGTGGGCCGGGCCTGCTTCTAATCGATACTTCTTGGAAGAATCAAAATCACAAATGTCTAAAACTCATGCCTCTCTTATTCTTTCCGCCGTTCTCCCATTTTTTTGGGGATTTCCTCGTCCATAAATATGTTATTCCTTTTTCTTCATTTTCTTCTTCTTTCTTTATTATCTATCTGATTTTTTTCTTATCTGATTTCCTATCTCTCACTACACATCTTTCATATTACACGAATATATGAAAAAATGCAAAAGTAAAACTTCTCAACCCATAAACAAAGTTTCATCGAGCTGTACAATCGTTTAAGTTGTAGAATTTGGTTAAAAATTGTATTAGTTTTACCAAATTGTATCTCGACAATAGGGGTGGATATTTTACCCGATACCTGAACCCGTGTCCAAATCCGATCCAAAAAATCTGAACCGAAATCTGAATCAAAATAGGTATTTTGATTTAGGAAACTTTGGATATCCGAATTCGAACGGTGATATCCGAACCCGAATGAATATCCAAAGTTATCCAAACATATGTATACTTATCCTTATATTTCTAGTTTAGATCTTCCATTTTATTTAAAATATTTATATTGATATTACACATATTTTAAGATCATATAGTATACATATAGTTACAGAGAAAATGATTTGATACTCGCTTAAAATGTATATCAGGATTGTTGTTTTTCATGTATTAACAAAAGTTACATCCAAATTCTAAAAACAATAGCTAATATAAACGTTTGTTTATTTTTGAAATGTTATTTCCAAATCTATTAATTATTAAATAAAAAAATCAGTTAGTTAAAAGCTAAATTTTCAAATACAAAAAACTTTAAAAATAAAAAGTTAATTTTTTTCTTTCAAAATCTAAATATCGAACCCGACCCAAAATTACCGACCCCCAACTAAAAAAATATCCGAACTCCATCTGAAGTACATAAATACTCGAACGGGTTCTACACTACATATACCGAAATACCTGAAAATATGAAATATCCGAACCCGAACGGGTATCCGAACGCCCACCCCTACTCGACAATGGTACAAATTGTTATAATTAGAAATTATTTTACCAACTTGTATAATCGTTCAAGTATAACTTGGTAAAACTAAACAACTTGGTGAACTGTAAAATTTGAAAAAACTAAATTTTTGTAAAATTGTAGAACTTTGTAAAACTGTGGAACTTGGTAAAACTGCACATTGATTATTCATATCTAAAAATTTGAAATCTGAAATTTGATTTAGGAGGAAAAACAATAAAGGTAAAATTGAAATTCTATTATCCTATTAAAAGTATGAGAGTATGTAGATTTAGTAAGAGTAGGAGAGATTAAGTTTTCAAGTTGACAAAAAAAAAAGGAGAGATTAAGTTTTCTCTACTAAGACCATATGAGACTTTGGTTTAGGGAGCTGCGTTTTCACTTCACGAGTAAACTGGATGCCGATTTCAAATCAGAAAAGATTCAATTAGCAAGCATTAAACCGGAACTAAAAGAAACCAAAGGAGGGTTGGTATGTTTATGCTGAGAAGGTAGCTCGGAATCGTTCAAACAACTCTCTCCGAGCTCAGTATTCAAGCCTACACTCTTGGGAATTCATCGTTAACAGCTTCTCTTTTTGCTATGAGCTGGAGGAGATTATTATTAAGGGATTATACCCGTCTGACAAGGACTATCAAATACATAATTCATCCATTTATGGTGAAGCCGACAAAGATGAACTCGACCCAATTAATCAAATTCGATGTAGACTAAACCGACTTAAGAACAAAAGGAAAAAATAAGCGAGTATAAAAAGAGAAGGGAAAACACTAAAAAAAAATGTATTCACCAAACAAACTCATGGGCACAAGAGCTAGGATTTTCCTCATTACTGTACTTTCGTCGAATGCTTTATCATTCTACCGAATATATATATATACAAACATTTGGATTTAGGTTTTAATGATTAGTGTTTAGGGTTTAGTATTAAGGAATTTAGGTTTGGTTTATATATGTTTTGGTATTTTTGAAAATAATCTTTCATTAGTAGTAAATATGATAAGTGGTATCAAACTTGTGGTATAATTGATTTTTCCCCCGAAATTAATTATATACTTTTGTTGGTTATAGACAAGTCTTAAGATATCGGTTTAGATTAGTTAAGTCTGTATCAATTAGATTAGACCGGTTCTCTCTCTCTCAGTAGATTGGTTAATGCGGATTGTGCATTGATTAAGGTTAACCGGCTTGGTTTATTAAAGTCGATTAGTCTAGGGTATAAATATCGATCTTGAGCTGATTAGGATTCTGTTAGATCAGTTACAAGATTAGATAAAAGAGAGAGAGAGAGATACGGTGAGGTTGTACAAGACGGTGGCTCGGCTTGTGAGTGCATCCGTTGAATCTAGTTGATTGCTGGTTCAATCCCAGCTCCGGTGAAGTATAGCGGCCTTGCCTCGTTAACGGCAAGGTGCGGTGAACACCGGGTAAACACTTCGCCGTGTGCTCCGTAGATAGTTACCAGAAGATCGAAGGCGAAGACGGTGTAGTTTTCACAAATTGGTATGAGAGCCAAGGCTAAGGTGATCGAAGGATAGAGAGCTCCGGGTGGTGCGAATCTGCAATCGGAAGATTCATCGAGGTGAAGGCGATTCTTGCGATGGCGAAGCACAAGATGAAGATGGAGATCTCAATCACGATGTTCGATGGGACCGGTGACTTCGGGATTTGGAAGAAGCGTATGCTGGCTAACCTGAGCGTCCAAGGATTGAAAGACGTTCTGCTACCACAGTCACAAGCTCTAGTGACGACGAAGACAGATGATGACGACGATGAAGACTCAAAGAAAAAGAAGCAAGATCTTGAAGATGCAGCAAGATTGGAGCGAGACGAGAAGGCGCTCAACATGATCTTTATGAGCGTAGGAGACCATGTCCTGAGGAAGCTGGACAAGTGCAACACCGCATTGGAGGCATGGGAGCTACTAGATAAACTCTACATGGCAAAGACGTTGCCAAACCGGGTTCATGCTCAACTCAAGGTCTACTCGTTTCGGATGCAAGACTCGAAGACTATCGATCAAAACGTGGATGATTTTTGAAGCTTGTCAACGACCTGAATAACCTCAGCATAGAGATCCCAGAGGAAGTTCAAGCAATTCTACTTCTCAACGCTTTGCCAAGCAGGTATGACTCTCTCAAAGAAACCTTGAAATATAGCAGAGAGGCCATTAGAGTAGATGAGATTGCTAGTGCAGCTAGGTCTAAAGAACTGGAGTATAAGGACTCATCTACTGCTAGGTTGACTGGGGAAGGAAACTATATTAGAGGTAGGTCGGATAGTAGGAATCGAAATGGTTTTGGTGCAGGTAAACAACAGCACAGGTCAAGATCAAAAAGCAAAGATGGCAAGAAGCTGTGCTGGATTTGCGGCAAAGAGGGACACTTCAAGAAGCAGTGCTACAAATGGTTAGAAAGAAACAAAGATCAGAAAGGTGGCCAAGATCGTGGAGAAGCTTCCTTAGCCAAAGATGATGCAAACGATCTGGTTGGACTCGTGGTTGTAGAAGCGAACTCAACAGAGGCTGATATGGAGGACTGGATACTCGACATGGGCTGCACCTTTCACATGACTCCCAGAAGAGACGTCTTCATTGATCTGCAAGTGTGTACTCAGGCCAGAGTAAGGATGGCAAACAACTCGGTAGCAGAAGTCAGGGGGATAGGCTCTGTCAAATTTCAGAACCAAGATGGAACAACTTTTCTTCTGAGTGAAGTGAGGTATATGCCAGATATCTCAAGGAACCTAATATCAATGGGAACCTTAGAAGAGAAGGGATGCGAGTTCAAAGCGGCAAACGGAGTGCTCAAAGTTATAAAGGGGTGCACCGTTTTCATGAAGGGGAATAGAAGACAATCGATATACATCCTGCAAGCCAAAGCCAGGAGTGTCTTACAGACAGTTGGAGAAACAAGCTCAGTTGTAAAGTCAGAACAAACCCTCGATGATACTCAGTTGTGGCATAGCAGATTGGGCCACCTCGGTCAACAAGGGATGCAGGTTCTCCACAAGAAAGGCATGTTTGGAAATTCTAAGTTGGAAGAGTTGAAGTTTTGTGAAGCTTGCGTCATTGGTAAAACCCATAGAGTGAGCTTCACTAGTGGGAAGCACGTCTCGAAGGAGAAGTTGGATTACGTGCACTCGGATCTCTGGGGCTCGCCAAATGTTCCTCCGAGTCTCAGCAGATGTAGATACTTCATCTCATTTACAGACGACTATTCAAGGAAGGTCTGGCTGTATTTCCTGAAGTTTAAAGATGAAGCCTTTCAAAGTTTTGTGACTTGGAAGAATATGGTAGAGACACAAAGTGAAAGGAAGGTCAAGAAGCTCATAACCGACAATGGCTTGGAATTCTGCAACCGTGAGTTTGATTCCTTCTGCAAGGATCATGGTATCGTGAGGCACAGAACCTGTACGTACACGCCTCAACAGAACGGCGTTGCGGAGAGACTCAACAGGACAATCATGAACAAGGTTCGCAGTATGTTGAGCGAGAGTGGATTGGAACTGAAGTTTTGGGCAGAGGCAGCAGCTACAGCGGTTTTCTTGATTAACAGATCACCTTCATCAGCCATAGAGTTCAGAATCCCAGAAGAGATGTGGACCTCTCATGCTCCAGACCTAAGTAACTTAAAACGGTTTGGTTGCGTAGTGTATGTCCACTCGACAGAGGGCAAGCTTATGCCTCGAGCTAAGAGGGGGAAATTTACAGGTTACCCCGAAGGTGTTAAAGGATTCAAAGTATGGATGATGGAGGAGCAGAAGATAGTCATCAGCCGTAATGTCGTTTTTCGAGAAGAGGCAGTCTACAAGGAGATCAAGGACCAAGGCAGTGACAAAGAGAGCAGTGAGAGCGACAAGTCTGCAGCTAGTCTAAAGCTTCTAAGCATGGGAGAAGGTTCAGAGGTCTCAGATCAAGGAGGAGCTACAACCAGCAAGAGTCAGGGTCAGGTTGAGTCAGAAGAGCAACATACGTCAGGAGTTGGGGATTATCGACTGGCTAGGGACCGAGTCAGAAGAGTCATCAAACCGCCTCCAAGGTTGATGGACTATGAGTGTGATGCAACTGATGGTGAAGATCAGTTTGCAGGTCTGGTGTGCTTCTTATCAGAAGATACGCTAACAGAGCCGAACTCATGGCAAGAAGCAATGATGGATCCTGATAGTGATAAATGGACTGAGGCAGCTCAAGATGAGATGACGTCTCTGGAAGCTAATGAGACATGGGACCTGATAGAAAGACCTAAAAATCAGAAGACAATAGGATGCAGATGGTTGTTCAAGAGGAAGGCTGGTATTGCAGGAGTGGAACCTCCAAGATATAAAGGAAGGTTGGTAGCGAAAGGGTACTCGCAAATAGAGGGTATAGACTACCAGGAGATATTTGCTCCTGTAGTCAAACATGTGTCTATCAGATACATGCTTTCAGCTGTAGCTCACTTCGACATGGAGCTGCAGTAGATGGACGTAAAGACTGTGTTCCTTCACGGGAATTTGGATGAGTTTATTGTGATGGAACAACCAGAGGGGTTCGTAGACAAGAAGTACCCAGATAGAGTGTGTCGACTCAAGAAGTCTCTGTACGGGTTAAAACAGAGCCCGAGGCAATGGAACAAAAGATTTGACGACTTTGTGAGATCAAAGGGTTATGTGAGAAGTGACTATGACTCATGCGTGTACTTTAAGAAGAATGAGAAGGATGAGTATGTCTACATGTTGTTATATGTAGATGATATTCTGATAGCGTCGATCAACAAGAGTGATGTCAACAAACTCAAGGCTGTATTGGGGCCAGAGTTCGATATGAAGGATTTGGGAGATGCTAAGAAGATCTTGGGTATGGAAATAACTCGAGACATGGATAACAGAGAGCTGACTGTGTCACAAGAAGGATATTTGTGGAAGGTGTTAGGTAAATTCAACATGGATCAGTGCAAAGAAGTGTCAACACTGTTGGGAACGCACTTTGCACTAAAGGCAGCCACTGATAAAGAGTTGTTGGCTCAGGAGGAGATTATGAAGAAGATCCCGTATCAGAATGCTGTTGGGAGTATTATGTATGCTATGGTTGGGACTCGTCCTGATCTAGCGTATGTAGTTGGAGTGATAAGCCGATTCATGTCACGGCCTATCAAGGAGCATTGGCAGGCAGTAAAATGGGCACTAAGGTACATTAATAGCTTTGTGGATACTCGTCTCAGTTTCAAGAGCAAGGGGGAGTTTGTGGTAAGAGGATACTGTGATTCAGACTATGGAGGGGATCGAGATCATGCCAAGTCTACTACCGGGATGGTTTTTACAGCTGGAGGTAATCCAGTGAGCTGGAGGTCTTCGCTCCAGAAGGTGGTGGCTCTCTCTACAACTGAAGCCGAGTATATTGCGCTGTCAGAAGCAGTCAAAGAAGGCGTATGGCTGAAGAGGTTTGCTGAGGAGTTGGGTTTTCCACAAGACTCAGTGGAGATCTATTGTGATAGTCAGAGTGCGATTGCGTTGTCAAAGAATGCTGTGTTCCATGAACACACAAAGCACATGGCTACTAAGTTTCATTTCATCAGAGACTTGATCAAGGTTGGAGAAGTTCAAGTGCTAAAGATAGCTACAACAAACAATCCGGCAGATATATTCACTAAAGTGCTACCGGTGTACAAGATGAAAGAAGCATTGAAGATGCTTCGAATTACTAAGGACTGAAGCGTACAGTCAAGCAGCATCCGGTCAAGGACGTGAGGAGGAGCTCGGTAAAGAGTTCAGAAGGATGCTGGTTGAAGTATCATCAAGGATCAGGTAAATGATTCTTAAGTTTTGTTCTAAGGTTCATCGAGTTTGAGATGGAAGAAGAAGAAGACTTGCCTAAGGAGGAGATTTGTTGGTTATAGACAAGTCTTAGGATATCGGTTTAGATTGGTTAAGTCTGTATCAATTAGATTAGACCGGTTCTCTCTCTCAGTAGATTGGTTAATGCGGATTGTGCATTGATTAAGGTTAACCGGCTTGGTTTATTAAAGTCGATTAGTCTAGGGTATAAATATCGATCTTGAGCTGATTAGGATTCTGTTAGATCAGTTACAAGATTAGATAAAAGAGCGAGAGAGAGATACGGTGAGGTTGTACAAGACGGTGGCTCGGCTTGTGAGTGCATCCGTTGAATCTAGTTGATTTCTGGTTCAATCCCAGCTCCGGTGAAGTATAGCGGCCTTGCCTCGTTAACGGCAAGGTGCGGTGAACACCGGATAAACACTTCGCCGTGTGCTCCGTAGATAGTTACCAGAAGATCGAAGGCGAAGACGGTGTAGTTTTCACAACTTTTATTAAAAATATTTATACTATTATTTTCAAAAATAAATCTTAAATAATTTATTATATTATAATTTTTTATTATATATAATATTGCTTGTGAACTATCAAATACATAAATAATTATCACTAAATATTATGTACCTAAAATAGTGTATATCATCTTTTGAAGGCGTAGACAATTTCCAATTTATTTTCCTATTTTTTCTATAATAGAAGAATTCTCTAATAGGGATAACTTCCTATCCATTGTATTCCTCTACCTTTTTCTCTAAAAATAATATTCCTAAAAGATTTCTTTTTATTTTATTTTACAATTAACACCTTATATTTGTAAATGTTAAAAATTATTCCATTCATTGTGATTTTTGTTCTTTTTCCAAAAATTGCATTACTATACTATTAAACTAAACATTTTATTCCAAAAAACATTATACATATGAAATCAAACAAGGTAAAAATTATTTAACCATCAGTATTATTATGTTTTCACATAAATGATTTATTAATGCATTTCCAAGTAAGAGATGAATATTAGTTAATATTTAGGTTGAAAACTTAAATATATTATGAATATGTAAAATCTATTTAAAACATTTAATAATTAAATTTTAATTTTATTTTAGTTAAATATAAAACTTTAAATATCATTTGTTAATTTTTTTGGATTTTAAATAAATAATAATATTTCTATGTATGGTTTATTATATTGTGAAAAGTTAAAAATTAAACTGTGTTGTTGTATGTATAAATATTTTTATTTCTCCATAAACATTATTTTAGTTGTAAATACAAAAATTTTATGGATTATTTTATAAATAAAAGTTTTCCCTAAATATTAAAGATAAAAATAGCAATCTCTGTTTTAGGTGAACAAATAGAGATAAATTAAAGTAATTTTTTTTTTTTTGTAAACTAAATTGAAATTGAAGTAAATTTTACTCTACTATAGAGTATAGAGACAAATATAGTATATGATTGGAGATCTTTATTGCTAGTTTTTTACTATTAATAAGTCTAGACCGGTGACAAAAGAAAACTGAACTAACTCTAACTCTATAAAATTATCCATTTGTAGATGTTAATTAGATTTGTGCACGGATACTATATATTCTAGTTAGACACTATCCATTTGTAGAAGTTATCCATGAATGTAATGCTTACAATATTCCTCAAAAAAGATATTAAAGATTTGTGCACAGATACTATATACTTTTCAACTATTTGAACCCGGTGGCGCATACTTTTCAACTATTTGGACCCCTCACGACGCCGTATTCTATTTTGTAACTCGTGTTTAGAAAAATCTCAACTTTCACGTAAGAGGCAAGTAAAGAACAAATATTAGTTGATCTGAGCCATAGATCGTTCCGCATGACTCAAATTTGATCTGAGCCATAGATTTATGCGTCCTTCTCTTCAGTTGCTTGCTGCTTTAAAAATACTTTGAGAAGCTGGGGAAAGATTATAATCTATCATTCATTTTCCAACATCTTCTGGCTCCCAGGTTGCATTTTCTCACTCTCTGAATCGAAATAAATTTACATGGAATTGAATTTATCTTCTTCTTTGGCCTCTCTGAGAAATTAATAACTATATGCAAATAACTATATAAGAATCACCTTGTGAGTTGGCTCTTTCGATTTTTTTTTGAGATAGTTTTTATGGAAGAAACCGGTGGTGGTGGCTTAGTGTCACTTGAGGGAATTAAAAATCCAATACGGTGAATCCGGGTTCAAACCACACCGGCCACACAGATATGGGCTATTGCTTTCGGTTCATTTGAATGTCTAGGATAGGATTTATACATGGGCTGTACCTTCATCCGGGGGTTAGGTCTGTGTCTTTAATAGACCCGGATTTAACTCTTTTTTTTGTCAAAAAAAAATTTGTTTTTGCGGAAGGAAATGCTATTATAGCTATATCTTGTAACAGCAGGTTTATAATTGGAAAAATGGAAAGATCTTCAACGACAAAGTCAGTCAGAGAGAGTGTTAGAGGAAGCTTAAAGACAGCTTACATCAAGATGAAAACTCCTGAAAACTGGAGGAAGATAGTCCTGTTCGTTTGTGTTGTTGCTTTGGGCATTGATCCTTTGTATCTCTTTGTACCTGTGGTTGATTCTCCTAACTTCTGCTTCACTTTCGACAAGAAGCTTGCCACAGGAGTGTCTGTCCTTCGTACCTTCATTGACGTATTATATGTGGTTCATATCATTTCGAATTTCATGAGATATTCAAATGGCCAGTTAAACTTGCATTCTAAGCCTAAATGGGAACCATATTTTTTCATCTTTCATACCATTGTTGACATTTTGTCTGTTCTCCCCAGTCCTCAGGTATGTTCACTTCTTTTCTAGATCGTGCGTCCTTTTAAATTGTGATCTATATTCTATAAAATCTTGTAGGTTCTCGTTCTCATTTTAATGCGTCGGTCTGACTTGCTCGTGTCAAGAGAAATACTGAAATGGATTATACTTTCTCAATATATACCAAGAATCCTACGTATCTATCCGCTTTACAAAGAAGTGACAAAAGCCTCTGGTACAGTAGCAGAAACAAAGTGGATTGGAGCTGCTTTTAACCTTTTCCTCTACATGTTGCACAGTCATGTAAGTCTTTTCACTTACTTGCTCCCACTAATATTTTTATTTGAGTAATTCTTAGATTCACTCCACTCCCTAGGGTGGACCTATAGGATTTTACTATTTCATATTTAGTATCTTTAAGATAAAATATTGTCAAATTAAATTATGTTTTTAAATTAAAAGACAAAAAAAAACTACTAGTTGCAAACAAAAAACTTTTAAAAAATAATTTTAATACCGTCAACAAAACACTAAACCCTAAATACTAGACCTTAAACCTTTGGATCCTAAATCTTCGAACTTTTTTTTTAAAGTACCTGTCAAAACACTAAACTCTAAATCTTAAATACTAAACCCTAAATATTTGGGTAAACCCTAAACCTTGGATAAATTATAAACCCTAGTATTTAATATTTATCAAAATGTTTACAGTTTATTATTTAGGGTTTCGGGTTTAGGGTTTAGTATTTAAGGTTTTGTTTTGTTGACGGTATTAAAATTATTTTTTAAAAAAATTTTGTTTGCAACTAGTATTATTTTTATATATTTTTATCTTTTAATTTTAAAAACGTAATTTAATTTGACAATTTTTATTTTCTTTTTTTTTTAAATACTAAATATGAAATAGTGAAATTTTATTGGTGGATGAACCTATATATTCACCCTAGAGATTGAACCCAAGATTTACTCTTTTTATTTTATTTATTTTGTTATGAAGCAACAAAAAAGTTGTTACAATTGTGATATGCATATATGACGATTCAGGTGTTTGGGGCTTTCTGGTACGTGAGTTCAGTAGAAAAAATTAACAAATGTTGGCGTCTAGCATGTCCTGATATCCCGGGATGCAATCTCAAATTCCAGTTCTGTGGACAAGAAGGTGGAAACAACATTGGTGCATTGAACACTTCATGCCCATTAATCGAACCTGACCAAATCACAAACTCAACGGTCTTCAACTTTGGTATGTACATTGATGCATTGAAGTCAGGGATCGTAGAGGTCAATCCAGATGATTTTCCAAGGAAATTCTTTTACTGCTTTTGGTGGGGTCTACGAAATATTAGGTTTGTACATTTCAACTCTGAACGCATAAGATAAACACATCCGTCCATAGCTTAACATTCTCTTTAACTATCACAGTGCTTTAGGTCAAAACCTGCAGACAAGCAACTCTGTTGGGGATATCGTCTTTGCTCTTATCATCTGCGTCTCTGGTTTACTTTTGTTTGCTGTCCTCATTGGAAACATCCAGGTTGACTTTTTAGTAGATTCAGATTTTGATCTCATAGAGCTGATTTTTTAATCTCATAGAGTTGATTCTTAGATGATTCTTTTGGTACTGGTCACAGAAGTACTTGCAATCAACTACAATTAGATTAGACGCAATGTTGGAGAAAAAGAGAGACACTGAAACATGGATGTCGAATAATAATCTGCCAAAACATATAAGGGAAAGCATTAGAAAACACGACGAAGACAAATGGAAAAGTACCAGAGGCATCGACCATGAAACAATTCTTAAGAGCCTTCCAGAAGACATCAGGCAACAAACTGAACTTCATATTGAACGGAATTCTTTAAACAGTGTAAGCTCTCTTTATCCTTGTTAATTGATTTCATGAGGTTCACACTACACTAGTACAAAGTAATCCAATAGCCACTGAATAGTCACCATAGGTTTGTAACTAATTTTAAACAGACACAAAAAGGTCATGAATAACCACGAAAAATATAGATAGTTAAAAAACGTGTGATATCCGTAGTTAATTATACCATGTTTCTGTGCCCATGTTCGAAACCTAAACTAGGCCAGACGCGACTCGGAAGCCGATCCGATCGCAGCGAGTAGTTTTAATTATTATTTTAAGTTTTAAATAATTATATGTGTAGACATTTTAACTTATGGAAGAAACAAGAACATGTAATGTTGTCGGTTGGTTAAGGTGCATGCGTCAGTTTATCTGAAGTTGGGTTGGAAGCCTAATAGACACTATTAGAGGGTGTATTCAATTGATAGTTTTAGGTCATTTATATTAAAATGATAAATCTGCTGTTATTAAAATAAGAATGTTAAAATTTCATTTAAAATCTACTATTATTGAATTTGACATTTCGTAAAGTACTTTAAAATCCACTGTTACTGAAAATATTTCAAGTTGTGGAATTTTAAAGTTTTCGGGTGATTTTAGGGTGTTTAGCTGGAGTTTCTTATTTGAAAAAAATTAAAATTCAAATCTCATGATTTTAAGTGATATTGTAGAGTAGTTTAACAAAAATCACAAAAATCTCTGCAATTTATTGAAATCATCTAAATTGAATACACCCTTTAAGTTATTTTATGCGTTTCTTAAATAAGTGGCATAATTGTAATTATGTCACCTTCTTCCTCGTTTTTAGGGTTTACTGCAATTATTTTTTCGCTGTCTACACAAACTTGTCAAAATCCAAAAGTTTTATGAGTTTTCCTTGTTGTTTATGCATCAAACTCACAGATCTACCTTTCAAAATGCCATTTGAACACTTAAAACTTCAAAAATAATGACTTTTTTAATCAATCCGATTGCTTGGCCGCGGAGGTTGAAATCGCCACTGTAGAGCTCCACCGAGCGTTGCACCGTCGCTTAATCGGGCTCTGCGGACGTGTTTTAGAACCTGGGTTTCTGCCAAAATAAATCATGGACCTTGATTGGAACATCTGATGACAAAGCGGTAGTAGTATTCCATAGATATGTATGCTGTAAAAGGAGTATTCTGTTTTAAATTTAGTTAATTAAGTGATTAGTATAGCAGTTACAGTAGTACATGATTCATATATACAACTATTTTAAAACTTAGTAAATAATATATTCTAAATAATATATATATATATATATATTAATTTTAAACTTTATTCACTATAATAAATCATATTTAATTATAGGGCTTTTAGCAAATTTGACCTAAAACTCAAAGTCAGACACAAAACTAACATATGTTTTTTTTGGAAATTTCATTTGTCCTATTTACCCCACAAGTTCATAGTATTCACGAAAATGTCATTAATTTTTTTTCTTTCGAAAATGACCTTTTTACTCTCCCAACCTCATCATCTTAAAATATTTACAATATTATCATTGCCATCAATACACCAACCACCATGAACAATCAATTTGAAACTCTTAATGCACCTCAAATCGATTTACACTCATTCTTTCTCAATTCTTATGAACTAAAAACAACATCTCTTTCACTTTCTCTCCATATTCATCCAAAAAACCCAAGAATTTTATTTTAAAAATTTATGGTTCATATAGCTATTTAAGCTTACGATTCTTGGTGGGTCACTTTTGTTTGAGATTTTGGGTGCTTGGAGAAGACTTATGTGTGCTAAACAAGTTATTTCACTGGTTGAAACTATGAAATCAGTTTTTTCCAAATCTGTTCGTGGCTGTAGACGACTTATATGGAAGTCTTCTGATCAATGTCGAGATTAGTTTTACAATTGACTTTTGAATGTGTTTTTAGAGACGACTTACATGGAAGTCTTCCATCTTTGTTTGTTAAAAAAAAAATCGAGACAAATTCCATGTAGTCGTCTAGGGTAAACGGGTTAGTTTTGCATTTAACAGGATTATGTCAGAAATTTAACTTTTCCTGGATGAATTACACGTAAGTCGTCCAATAGAAAATTAAAAAATCAATATTTTGTTATACCTAGACGACTTCCACGTAAGTCGTCTAGGTTAGTTTTGTAATTGAAAAATAAAAGAATTTTTTTTTCTAAACGACTTACACGGAGGTCGTCGGTTAGATGACTTACACTTAAGTCATCGGTTAGACGACTTACATGAAAGTTATCCATTATTATTCCGAGATTCTGGTCAAACCTTGCTTATCTTGGACGACTTCCATGTAAGTCGTCGGACGAACGACTTCCGTATAAGTCGTCTAGAAAAAATAAAATTTTTATTTTTCAATTGTAAAACTAACCTGAGACGACTTACATAGAAGTCGTCTAGGTATAACAAAATATTGATTTTTTAATTTTCTACTGGATGACTTATGTGTAAGTCGTCTTAAAAAGCAAATTTTCTTACACAATCCGGTCAAATGCAAAACTAACATGCTTACTCTAGACGACATACGGGGAAGTCGTCTCAGATATTTTCGAAATTTTTTGTTTAAAGAAAGTTGGACGACTTCAAGATACATCGTCTCTAGACAACGCATTTAAAAGTCAATTTCAGAAATGACATTCTAGACAACCTCCAAGGAAGTCGTCTACAGGACGACTTTCGTGGAAGTCGTCTACCGAACGACTTCCGTGGAAGTCGTCTACGCCAATATTTAATAAACTTTCATTTTCTCTCAAACTAATTTTTTTAAAACATTTTCTTATTAATTCATGTACATTAGTCAATATTAGAGCTACTGAATAAAATTCATAAATTAATTGGTGATAATTATGAGGTTACCAACATTCATATTTATTAAAGTTCTAACTGATCCGAGAAGATTTCCGTGGAAAATTTCTACGTTAGTTTTTGTAAAACTAAATTTGACTAAGTTTTTCAGCACAAACATGTAAAAAAGTATGATATGTTTTAACTAGTTACTATTATAAGTAACATATTCTTGAGGACTTAAAGAACAATCACAATGAAACAGAGTATAACGAGTGGTGTCACACATATCAAATAAAGATATAAAGTGTTATATCTTTGAACATATGTAATGTTTTATCTTTTGTGAATTTGACTAAGTTTTCTTGAGAATTCTTCTCTCTTAGTTATAATAAATTTGATTAATTTTTGTGTTATTGTGTTTTGCTATTGAAGTTGTATCAATAACTTCAATTATTGTCAAGTAATTTTGGCAAGATAATATTGTAGAAAATGAACATATTATAGCAGAGTTAAAAATCAGATGGTTATAGCAAAATTAAGAATCAAATGATGAGAACTAAAATCTTAGCTCATCTTATTGATGTGTCTCTGATACCAATATTACTAGGTGATTTCCGGTGCTCATGCACATGTATAAATATTTACAAAGTAAAAGTTGATTGCTATTTACTTTTAATTTTATTAATTTATAATTTTACCATAAATTATATAATAATATTATATTAATTTAATGACATATGATTTTAGATATGTATATTTAGTCGGTGTTATTTTTTAAAGTTGATTTATCATTTGGATATATTGGACTACATCTATTTCTATAAATTATAATATTTTTTGTTCTAAATATATTAAAATTTTAATTTTATTATTTGTATTTAGGTTACTTGTTGTCTTAACTATATTATTATATTTTAATATTATATATAGCTTAAGATATATTATGCTTATGAGTATTCTGCAGTCTCATGCATATATATGAATATTTACAAAAGATCTAAATTGTAACAATTGGTTAATATTTTATTTTATTTGTTAATATGTTTTTGATTATCCTATAATTCATATTTAAAAATGATTTATTATTATTATAAAATTATGTATTCTTATTGCAGTTAAACTTATGACTTTAGATATAACTTGGATTAGTCCAGTCACTCATATTGTGAGTATATTGAGTTACATGTATTATTTCAAATTCAGTTTGAAATACAATTATTTTTATGATAATTAAGTTAAATCAAATTAATTTAATTTATATTTTAAATGTGCATTTATTTTCATAATATTTATTAAATTATATATTGATTGTTAAAAAATATATTAGAAAATAAGCGATGATCAATAGGAAATTACAACATAAGTAATTGAAAGCCCACGAACACATATCAATATTTACAATAATTAAAATATTTTATAAATTCTAAATAAATTTACGTCTTAGATTTATTAAATTGTAAGCTGAAATTTATTTTAGATAATTTTAAAATGATAATTCAGATTTTCTTTGGTATTTTTATTATGGTTATATTTAATTCCACAAACATTAAAACTTAAAATTTAAAAGCTAATTTAATATTAAGAAACCAAATAATTTTAATAATGGTAATATATAATATACCTACCTCTTTAAAGTATATACTGTTATGTTATTTTAAATATGTTGTAATTATTTGATCAAAAGATTTTTATTGTTAAAATTTATTTTTAGTTTTAATATCTCTTAAATAAGCAGTAAAAATATATTATGATTGTATTTGAGAAATCATATTATATAAGTAAAAAATAATTTATAGATATTCGTTTGCTGTAATTGAAATATTTTATAGTCAACTAAATATATGAAAAATAAATAGAACATTTCAATACTAATTATACATTATTTTTAGTCAATTAAAAATATATCAATTTATGTTACTTAATTATTTTATGTAATCATCGAAGAAAAAGATAGATATATAAAAATATTTGTATTTCTTTGAAAATATATTTTTGTATTGTTTAAATTTATGTTTTCGAAGAAATAATATTTCTTTTTCTAATATAAAGATTATCCGTGTGAATATTTTTTATGAAATTACATTATATACAAATATAAAATTTTTATCTAAGAAAATATTTTATTACTTCAAAAGTATTTTTATGTTATTTAAATATTTCTTAAATGGAATATTACTATTTTGTGAACTTTTCTTTTCAATGAAATCATATTATATATACATATATTTTCGTTTTTAAAATCGCTTTTTTACTTTATAAATGTTTCCTTTCTATTTTAAATGTTATTTGTAATTTTTTTTTTAAAACTAAAAAAATATCAATAATAATATTTAAATGTAATATTTTCTAATTCATTAAGAATATCATTGTAATCAATCATACTGAGTGAGTACGACACATAAGAAACTGATTTCTCAAATAATATTATAGAGAAACTGAATCCGATGGTATACTCAATATTATAGCAGAGTTAAAACTCAGATGGTTATAGCAAAATTAAGAATCCGATGATGAGAACTAATGCAATTGTTTCTTAAACTAAATCCTACTTTTTCGGAGGACTTTAACAACTTTTTTTTTTGAAACCGGACTTTAACAACTTCAATGCAATTGTTTCTTAAACTATGACCAAGTCTCAAATAAACCAACACTTTTCTCAAATTTTTCTGAGAAATGGAAGAAATGATGCGTGACTTTTTTGTTTTTGTCTCAGTCACAGTCACGAAGAAGAGGTGACGAAGAAGACGCGACGAGGAATGACGAGAGGGAGACGCACCATGCGTGACGAGGTGTAGCCGAATAATAAGTATCCAAGTGGGACTTGATTATAATGTTATTGGGCTGTGTGGGGTTTGTCTAAGTCAATTAGAATTCTCTACAAAGTATACTATAGCTAACACTTATTTTCAGACCTTTAATTATCTACAAAAAAAAACAAGTTGCAATCATATAAATAAAAAAATAATAAGCATCATCCTTAAAATTGAAAAAAAAATATCCATAAATATGCTTTTTTAATTAGGGAAATTAGGACTACTACCTAAGCTATTTAGTCTATTTAGGTATATACCAATTGACACTATTAAGACACTGTATATAATTCTTTATGACTCTGCTATCCCTATAGCTACTCCAATACAATATTAGTCGATTCTTCTCCTGTCAAATCAGAAATATTAATATTATATTACTTTACCAACTATTTCAAATTAATGTTCACTTTTTTTCCTCTTTCATCTTTTATATTTCGTTCTTTTTCTTCTGTAAATAGCTTCCAATTACCAGAAGATAACAGATTTTGTGAAAGATGAAACCATTTTCTTAATGCATATATCATTCTTAACAAAGATCCAAAACAAAAGTAAAAATAATTAATCTCAGAGATTTGCTTAATCTCAAGTAACTCGATTTTTAAAGGTGTATATATAATATTAGTTGGCTAATAATTTACCGTGATCAAAGAAAACACTGACTAAACATTACTCGTATATTCATTTGTCATAGTTATGATCTTGATTTTTATAAAGTTATGTACCTGCAATATAGAGTCAATAACCGGTCAATATTTACAACCGACGGGTAATTCTAAAAATATCCGGCTAAAATGAACTTTAATACATTATCGTTTAAGGTAAAATGACAAGTTATCCGGTTAACAAGAAACAAAACTGTATAAGAAATAAGTTTTCTATATAATTTGATTACATTTATGTGGAGGTTTGGTTTCAGGAGTTCCTATTGGGTTTAGGGTTTAGTATTGGGTTTAAGCTTTAATGACTAGGGTTTGGGTTTTGAGGTTACTAATAGGTTTAGAGTTTAGGTTTTAGGGTTTAGTGACTAGGGTTTGGGTTTTTGGCTAACGTGGAGGTTTGGGTTCAGGGGTTCCTATTGGGTTTAGGGTTTAGTATTTCGGGTTTAGAGTTTAGTATTCATATCATTCTATTTTTTGTTTGGATTAAGTGTTTATTAACCTATGTTCCGTTAATATAGAAATAATCTAATTGGCTGGTCAACAGTTACAGCACTCTCGGTTCATTCAAAAAGTTTCCGGCTAAGGAAATTTTTTAAACGTTATCGTTTTAGGTAAACGAAGATATTAGCCAGTTAAATGGATAGTAAACTGTATACAAAATAGTTTTCTACATAACTTATTTACACTTACGTTAGGGCTTGCACTAGCCTCTTAGTTTTATTATTAGCCGGTTAATTTATTTGCTAACATATAACTATTTGTTTATATTTGTTATCTATTTAGAATTGATCCTTGAGATTTATTGTTAAACGTCTAACCTTTTTTAGTGATAGCTAACATTAATTTTAGTTGAACTATGGAAATTTTATCCGGATACATCATTTTTTCAAGTATTTGTATATTTTTCTATGAAGCTAATAAAATATTTGAAAGGATATGTCAAAATTTAGCCGGTTACACACCATCATAGACTAAATAGGTAAATAATGTTTTATTAATTTATATTTGAAATTAACCGTCTATTCTTTGATATAGCCATTTCTGTATATATTTTCACAATACATTATCCAAACAGATCTTGAATTGCAACAACCATTAAGCACACACAATTCAAATCCTTCAATAAGTACTAGAAAGTAAAAGATGAAGTCTGTAATAAAAAGCTCATCACAATGGATAAATGAGGAATCAGCAGGGAAAAATAAATCTGCAACAAAAAGATGGAAAATACCATTTGTGTAGGCTTAATGTCATCAGTGGAGCAAGGAAGAGAAATCTTCTCAGGAATTTAACACAATAAATATTGTTAACCCTCTGATGTATCTTCCCTCCTGTGGATAAACATGTGTGGCAGCTTCGACGTCTGTGCATGTCTTTGTTTCTTCTGTGCCGAAGATCTGCTCCAGAACTTGTTCTCTAAAATATCTTAATTCTCAATTCACACTGGGAAGCTAATAACTCATCTTCTCATCACAATAAAAAGGGGGGGGGAGAAGAAATATAAAAAAGAAAAAGCTTCTTTGTTTGTTAATTGCTCTCTATCTCTCTTCTTTGAGATCTATTAAAGATTTTTCACGTATCTTTTCAAATCTTTTTGATATTTTTCAGAATCTTTGTGTCAGTCCAAATAGGATTTGGGTGAAAAGTCGAATAGTATACTAGGAAAGGCTGAAATTGTCATTTCGTAACCACTTTATCTATAGTGAAACCTAACTTTTTACTGTTATTGGTATTTGTTGGAGATAAACATGAAGTTAGCTTAGAGTCTAAGCAACACTAATCCTAAGTGTATTAGGAATAGAAAAGTTATTACCTAAGAGTTTAGGAATACTAAAATCTATATAAGAGATGCAAGAGTGTTGCATTCAATATAAGAGTTTTATATTGTGAGTTGGGAGCTTAAGGTTTTTGAGTGTTTCCTTAAGAGAGTTTAATAAAGAGAGTTCTTTATATTGAGTTGTGTTCTTCTTATCAAATCGAGTTCTAAGACATTCTTTGAGCTTATAGTATTTAGTTAATGCCACTCATACACCTATGGAGTTTGGACTGAAGTTGTCTAAATCAGAGGAAGAAGATGATATCGATGCGAAAGAATACAGGCGTATGATCGGGTGTTTAAGGTATGTGTTACACACACGGCCAGATCTTGCGTTCTCCGTGGGTTTACTTAGTCGATATATGCATCAACCAAAGCGTTCGCACGGAGCAGCGTTAAAACAGGTACTAAGATACCTAAAGGGAACGACAGGAGTTGGCCTCGTGTACAAGGAAGCAAGCTCGTTGAAGTTGGAAGGATTTAGTGACTCAAGTCACAATATTGATGAGGATGATGGTAGGAGTACTACTGGGCATATATTTTACTTGAATAATAGTCCTATTACTTGGTGTTCTCAAAAGCAGGAAACGGTGGCATTATCTTCTTGTGAGGCTGAGTTTATGGCAGCAACCGAAGCCGCGAAACAAGCCATATGGTTGCAGGAACTAATGGGAGAAGTTGTTGGAGATGGTGATGATCGTGTCACCATAAGACTTGACAATAAATCTGCCATAGCACTTACAAAGAATCCCGTTTTTCACGGACGCTGCAAGCACATTCACAAGCGCTACCACTTCATACGAGAATGCATCGAGAATGAGCTAGTTGATGTTCAACATGTTCCAGGAGCTGAGCAAAGGGCTGATATTCTGACAAAAGCCTTGGGAAGAACTAAGTTCAAGGAAATGAAAGATCTAGTGGGAGTTCAAGATGTGGGAAAGAATAACTTCAAGTTTAAGGGGATAATGTTGGAGATAAACATGAAGTTAGCTTAGAGTCTAAGCAACACTAATCCTAAGTGTATTAGGAATAGAAAAGTTATTACCTAAGAGTTTAGGAATACTAAAATCTATATAAGAGATGCAAGAGTGTTGCATTCAATATAAGAGTTTTATATTGTGAGTTGGGAGCTTAAGGTTTTTGAGTGTTTCCTTAAGAGAGTTTAATAAAGAGAGTTCTTTGAGTTGTGTTCTTCTTATCAAATCGAGTTCTAAGACATTCTTTGAGCTTATATTTGGTATCAGAGCCTAACTAAATAATCAAGAGAGATGGGAGATATAGTTGTGGCAACGAAAGACAAAGGAGGATCATCCTCCATCAAGTGTCCGATGTTAACCACTACAAACTATACAGTATGGGCGATTCGCATGAAGTTGTTACTCGATGTTCATGAAGTGTGGGAGGCTGTCGAAGGAGAGACCACGGAGAAGAAGAAAAATACCATGGCAACCGCTCTGATTTGTCAATCCATACCAGAATCATTAGTCTTACAAATTGGGAGTCTCGACTCTGCAAAGAAGGTATGGGATGCAATTAAAACACGTCATGTTTGAGCTGAGAGAGTTCGAGAAGCCCGACTTCATACTCTGATGAATGAATTTGACCGCTTGAAGATGAAAGAAACATATAAGATTGATGATTTCGTCGGTAAAATATCAGAGATATCCTCAAGAGCTGAAACTTTAGGAGAAAAGATAGAAGAAACAAAGCTAGTAAAGAAGCTATTGGGAAGCTTACCGCGCAAGAAATATATTTTCATGGTTGCTTCTTTAGAACAATTACTGGACCTGAAGACAGCAAGTTTAGAAGACGTTATAGGACGTTTAAAAACATATGAGGAGCGAGTAAGTGAAGAGGAAGAAGATACACAGGATCAGAACAAGTTGATGTATACTAATGCTGAATCTCAATCCTATCGAGATTATCAAGGAGGACGAGGCAGAGGTGGTAGAAACTATAACAGAGGAAGAGGTCGTGGCAGAACATATTGGGATAACAGAGATAATACAAGGTCTTACTGGGAAAGTCGAGACAACTCTAAAGTGACATGTTTTAGATGCGATAAGCAGGGACACTTTGCAGCGACATGTCCTGATAGACTGTTGAAGTTGCAAGAAACAACTGAGAGCAAAGATGGTGACATGACTCAGGAAGCCGATAGATTGATGATGCAGGAGATCGTCTACCTCAACGAACGGAATGTAACGCCTAAGAACTTCGAGTCAAATACCGATAGTGACAGGATATGGTATTTAGATAACGGGGCTAGCAACCATATGACCGGAAACCGAAGCTATTTTAATTCTCTAGATGATAAGATTACCGGGAAAGTTCGGTTTGGAGACGACTCAAGAGTAGATATCAAGGGAAAAGGATCAATTCTATTTGTTAGTCAAGATGGGAAAAGAAAAATACTTGCAGACGTCTATTTTATACCAGACCTTAAGAGTAATATTATAAGTCTCGGGCAAGCTACGGAGTCAGGATGCGATGTTAGAATGAGAGAGGACTATCTTACTCTACATGACAGAGACGGTAATCTCATTGTGAAGGCGCCTAAGGCAAGAAACCGACTATACAAAGTGGTTATGGAGACAGCAGAACAGAGATGTTTACAAACGGAGATACATCACGAGTACTCACAATGGCATGCGCGCCTTGGACACCTTGGAGCTGACGCACTAAAAATGATGGTAAGCAAGAACCTTGTTCGAGGACTCCCCGAACTAAAAATTGAGAAGGAGATCTGTAGCTCTTGTCTGCGAGCTAAGCAAACGAGGAAACCATTCCCGCAATCTACGTCATATCGTGCAAACACAGTTCTTGAGCTCATACATGGTGACCTTTGTGGACAAATAGCACCAAAAACTGCAGGGAAAAATAGATATATATATATTTGTGCTCATTAATGACCACTCGCGTTATATGTGGTCTATATTGCTAAAGGAGAAGGGAGAAGCATTCGAGAAGTTTAAGAGGTTTAAACAGATAGTTGAGCATGAAGCAGGCACAAGCATAAAGACATTAAGAACGGATCGAGGTGGAGAGTCACCAGCACAGAGTTTCGGGAATTCTGCGAGAAGGCAGGAATACAACGTCATTTGACCGCTCCATACACGCCACAACAGAATGGAGTAGTAGAGATGCGTAACAGAACGTTGCTAGAGATGACTAGAAGTATCTTAACACACATGAGTGTGCCAAATCACTTGTGGGGGGAAGCAGTTAGGCACTCAACGTACCTAATAAACCGTATTGCGACTAAGACATTAATCTCTCAGACTCCATACGAGGCATTCAAAGGAAGAAAGCCAAGTATTGAGCACATTCGAGTGTTTGGGTGCATTGCCCATGCAAAAGTAGACTCGGCAGGGTTGAAGAAATTAGACAAAAGGTCTCGTACTTTGGTAAACTTAGGAACCGAGCCCGGTTCTAAAGCCTACAGATTATTTGACCCTACACACCAAAAGATTATTGTCAGTCGAGATGTTGTGTTTGAAGAAAATAAACCTTGGGATTGGAACAAATCAAGTGGAAACGAAACAGAGAAACCAGGAAGTTTCAAGATTGGTTTTGGAGAATACGGTAACCAAGGGCTCGAAGAGATCATAGATGATGGCAGCAAAGATAAAGAGACTATCAGCGAAGGTGTTAAAGAAGAAAGTAATGATGCAACGGAGGAAGAGAACAACGACTTATCTTCAGAGTTGGATGAAGAAACAGAGGAAACAGAGGAAACAGAGTTGCAAACTCGACGTTCTACTAGAATCACTAAGAAACCAGGGTATCTATATGACTATATACTTCTAGCTGAAGCAGAAGGAGAGCGGTTATTGTTTCTATTAGATGAAGAACCGTGGGATTTCAAGACTGCAATGGAGGAGCAAGTATGGCGTGATGCATGCGAGGACGAGATCAGTTCTATTGTGAAGAACAAAACATGGAACTTAGTTGACCTTCCACCAGGAGCTAAAGCAATAGGTTTAAAGTGGATTTTCAAAATAAAAAGAAACGCAGATGGGAGCATAAACAAATATAAATCGAGATTGGTGGCTAAGGGATATATTCAAAGGCACGGCATTGATTTTGAAGAAGTTTTCGCGCCGGTTGCTCGTATTGAAACTGTAAGGTTTCTTGTAGCTCTTGCAGCATCAAAGGGGTGGGTGATCCATCATCTAGACGTAAAGACCGCTTTCCTCAACGGTGACTTAAAAGAGGTCGTATACGTTAAGCAACCCGAGGGATTTGAAGTGCAGGGTGAAGAAGATAAAGTATACAGACTTAATAAAGCTCTGTATGGACTGAGACAAGCGCCAAGGGCGTGGAATGAAAAGCTAAACAAAGTTCTGGAGCAACTACTATTCAAAAGGTGTACAAAAGAACCAGCCTTGTATCGCAAGCAAGAAGACGACCAACTTCTCCTTGTTGCTGTATACGTGGATGACCTTTTGGTCACTGGGTCTAATGAACACATGATTGACGGTTTTAAGAAGCAAATGTCCAGCAATTTTGATATGAGTGACCTTGGTTTACTAACTTACTACCTCGGGATTGAGGTAACACAAGAGAAGGGAAAGATCACGATGAGTCAAGCCAGATATGCGAAAAAGATTTTAAAAGAAGCCGGCATGGATGAGTGTAATGCCACTCATACACCTATGGAGTTTGGACTGAAGTTGTCTAAATCAGAGGAAGAAGATGATATCGATGCGAAAGAATACAGGCGTATGATCGGGTGTTTAAGGTATGTGTTACACACACGGCCAGATCTTGCGTTCTCCGTGGGTTTACTTAGTCGATATATGCATCAACCAAAGCGTTCGCACGGAGCAGCGTTAAAACAGGTACTAAGATACCTAAAGGGAACGACAGGAGTTGGCCTCGTGTACAAGGAAGCAAGCTCGTTGAAGTTGGAAGGATTTAGTGACTCAAGTCACAATATTGATGAGGATGATGGTAGGAGTACTACTGGGCATATATTTTACTTGAATAATAGTCCTATTACTTGGTGTTCTCAAAAGCAGGAAACGGTGGCATTATCTTCTTGTGAGGCTGAGTTTATGGCAGCAACCGAAGCCGCGAAACAAGCCATATGGTTGCAGGAACTAATGGGAGAAGTTGTTGGAGATGGTGATGATCGTGTCACCATAAGACTTGACAATAAATCTGCCATAGCACTTACAAAGAATCCCGTTTTTCACGGACGCTGCAAGCACATTCACAAGCGCTACCACTTCATACGAGAATGCATCGAGAATGAGCTAGTTGATGTTCAACATGTTCCAGGAGCTGAGCAAAGGGCTGATATTCTGACAAAAGCCTTGGGAAGAACTAAGTTCAAGGAAATGAAAGATCTAGTGGGAGTTCAAGATGTGGGAAAGAATAACTTCAAGTTTAAGGGGATAATGTTGGAGATAAACATGAAGTTAGCTTAGAGTCTAAGCAACACTAATCCTAAGTGTATTAGGAATAGAAAAGTTATTACCTAAGAGTTTAGGAATATTAAAATCTATATAAGAGATGCAATAGTGTTGCATTCAATATAAGAGTTTTATATTGTGAGTTGGGAGCTTAAGGTTTTTGAGTGTTTCCTTAAGAGAGTTTAATAAAGAGAGTTCTTTATATTGAGTTGTGTTCTTCTTATCAAATCGAGTTCTAAGACATTCTTTGAGCTTATAGTATTTAGTTAATTTCATAGTTCTTTTTGGTTTTTGAGCAAATTAGCCCTTTTAATTAAACACAAATAATTATGCTTATTCTCCGTATTTCATATATGAGATTTGCCTCTGCAACTTGATCTGCTCATAGAACTTAGCAATGAACTCCTCTGCTTTCAGATCCACCCCTTCTTCCTCATCAGCCTTATCCGTACGATCACACTCTTCCACACTAGACTCATCGTTACCGTACGATATCACCTCATCAGAATAATCTTCACCGTCCATACCAAACTCATAATCAAATTCTATGGGAGAACCAATGCAGGGAAAGAGGAACCTCATAGACGTAGGACTATGTGTCTTCTTCTTCTTGGCCTTAAACAACGGCGTTTCATCAAAGGAAAGCTCACGTTCTCCGTAGCGGGAAAGATAACGGTCATTGTTGTTATGATGAGCTAGGGCTTTGAGATGCTTGGATAACAGGTTACGTAGTTCGAGCAAAGGCCATCTTTTGAAAACTCCAACTTTTCTTGCCCATAGAAGAGCCATCCTCACAAGACTCGATGCTTTATGCATTATTAATCTTCCGCTGGTTTTCTTCTTCCATGAATCCGCCATTGATGGTTGATAGATACTCTGCAATATTGAGATTATTGGTGGTGGTTTGATCTGAGATTTGAGATGTGTTTTTTTTTCAAATGAGTTATTTTTTCTCTAGTGTTGGTTGGTGCTGGTTCTTGAAATGATTGTGTGGGTATATATATACACACAATAGTGTGCATCTTTTGCTTGCTGTTTGCAATTTGCCCTCCCCAAAAGAAGAAATATATTATCCTACGTGATTGGCTAATTTTGTTTGATTTATATATTATTAAAACTAGTTTTTGTAAATTTAAGAGAAATATTTTTCTATTCATAGTACTAAAGTTTCTTAAATTCATACTCTTAAATCGGCCATTAAAAGTGTAGAAAATGTCATGTAAATTTATTTATTGTACCTAAAAACATATTAGTGTTTTCTGTAAAATATTTTTAAAAATAAGGAAAACTTTACAATAAGTTCAAGTGGGTCATGCCTTTTTCAAAAAAAAAAAAAAAAGTTCAAGTGGGTCACCGCTGTCCGCGGACCATATCTTAGCTGTGTTAGCCGTTTGTTTCATAATTTACGCCTTTAGTTTGTTTTTATTTTTTGTCTGTTATGCTTTTTTTAAATATATAATTTTATTTACTTCAAACCTCTTTAGTTTCAAGTTACAAGTTGATTCCACATTTTTGAAATTGTAAATAAAAATATATATACAAGTTGTAAGTTACAACCTCATTTTTAGTTTCATGTTTCCAGTCTTGAAATGTGTACATTTAGATATTGCTTTCGTCGTAAAAAAAAAAGATATTGCTTTCATTTTTGATTTTAAAATAAATTTAGATGTTTTATATATTATTCTATGACAATGGTTCACCCTATGTATTAAAAATCAAACATTTGATACTACTAAAACTTCTTTATGCTGCAATATAAAGAGTTTAGACAAATTATGATTTGACTAAGCATTTTGTTTTGTGGTATGAACTGCAGTTCTGTTTTGAATAAAGTAATAAACTAATCACCGAGTAACTCAAAGTCTATACTTAGCAAATAAGTTGGAGAATGCTTTAGAAGTAGTATTTGTGAACATTTCTCTATAACTTTTTTTTTGACCAAATACGTTTCTCTAAAACTTACACGATTTAAATAACGAATGATCCAATATTTAAAAATTGTATCAAGAATGACTGGAAAGGTAGAAACTAGACCAGATAAATTTGTTCATAATGAACAAACCCAAAATCTTTGTAAATATAACCAATCATTAGTTCCCAACCGTGAGGCGAATGGAATTCGATACATAAATCAGTTAATAAAAGAATCGAAAAAGCTTTAATTGTATCACTTAAATAACATTTTACTAGAAGAAAATAATAAACACCTAAAATGGAACTTTCGTTATAATCAAACGAAGTGTAAATGGAGGCAATCAGAGATCTAGTTAAGCTTTTGCTCATAAGTTTGAGGATAGACAGAATATATTGGTAGCACATAAGTCATTTCGAGAAGACGAACCGTAAACTCACAATTATCTAAGACCATTGTTAACTCCAGTTTTTTTAACTGAGGTTTTTAGCTTTAGATAATAGACGGTTAATTTTTCTTAGATTTTAACTAAGAAAAAATACGAACATTCTCTTAAATAAAATATATAAGAGCTGTTTCTTAGCCAAAAAATATAAAATAAATAAAAAATGTCAAATCATGAATAAGAACGTCAGTTAAAAGATCGGAGTTAATCATACCCTAAACATAAATTTGACATATTTGATTATTTACATTAATAATAAACCAAATATAAATTTGTATTTTATTTTTAATTATAACAAAATCCGTTGAGAAATAATCTAACAAAATCTTACTAAAAGTTTAACTATTTTTATAAAATAAAAAATTAATTAATTTCGTAATTAATAATATTATTATAAAACAATGTTAATTAAAATTATTCTAAAACAAGAAAATTAAAATTATATTCTATTTTATATAAAAATAGAAGTGAATTATGAATTAAATATGACAAAATTATATTAAAGGTAAATTAACAAATTTTATTTTTAAAATTGTTTAATTTAAATAAATTATCACTCATCTTTAAATTGGTTAAAATTTTAAAATATATAATATTTTTATATACAAATAAATTTATTAATAAACTTTTATATCTACAACTATATATTCTCTCTTTATTTATTTTGAAACTCTCAATAGTATATTGTTTGAAAATGTTTATATAGGAAAATATAATGGTATATAATAACCTTTAGTTCATATATTATTTAAAAATATGTTATTAGAAAAATATGAAATTTTAGTAATTCATTTAAAATATTAATGACAAATCAAATTTTAACTATAAATTTATTATTTATTTTAATTATAACAAAACCTGTTGAGAAAAAATTAAAAATCAATACCAAAATTTCAAATATAGAAAATATTACCAAAGTTTCAAATACTTAATAAAATAATGTATTAATATAGTAAAAATTTTAAAAATTTATGTAATCTCCCAGACTCAAAAATATTTGTGTAATTTTATAAAGTTTTCTTTACAAAATATACAATTTTGAAAATAAATATTCAAACTAAAACTGATAATATTTTAGATTTTAGAAAAGATATAAAAATAACTTTTCGAAATGCACCACGAAAAACAAACTATATATGTTGTAAAATTAAAGTAATCTAATATTTTGAAATTTAATTATAAAAAATTAAAACTTAATATCATAACATCCAAAAATATCCTATATCAATAAAATTTACTAAAATAATATGATAGATGCTACTATGTATAAAATTTACGAAAATAATAAGGTAATATTATTTAAAACAGTGTTTTTACTTATAAATCCTAAAAATACTATAATGATATATGTTAAAGTATATTATTTAAAACACAACATGTAAATATAAATTATCTTAAACATATATAGTTTCTATAATATAAATAAATAAATTTTAAAAATGTATTATATGCAAAATGTATAAATTAAAAAAACAATATTTTGGAGGAGATTTTCTATTTAACTATTTCATATTGTTATTTATTGTACATAACTCGAAAATATATTTGTAAGCAACATAATTAAAAAAGTCAAATTTAATAAACAAATCACTATATATTAATAATGCCATATAAAAATATAAATAACAATGTTATAAAGTTACACAATATAGAACACTAAAATAAAAATTATATATTTAATTTTTTTAATAATATTTAATATATTTATAAAATAAAAAAAAATCAGCACGGACGTACGGATCAAAATCTTAATTACGCACATGACTGTCGATAATTTTCAAGGTGCTTCACAAATTAGAATGCATGCATCTTTTCATGGGGCACTAAATACACCCATTCGTCACTCATCAGAAACTCTATTTTTATTCACTTCCTATTGAATCGGTCATTTGAACAAGTCATGCTTTTATTTTGAAGATTGCTTTGTAATTCCCACCTTCGATATATCCACATTTTACTCATTTCAGTTGGATATTTAAAGACCTCAAAACATACATGTTCCCAAAACTAAATTGTTTCAACTTTCTCAAGGCTAATTGATTATCATAAAGAGCTACTAATTGATCAAAAAAATGAAGACCATTCAATTAATATGCATCGTCTTCGTCATACTCTTGTCATCATTACCGGCTACAATCAAGAGTAAGAGTTTAGCAGATACTTGCTTTGAAAGTCTTGATTACTGCATGCGCCTTATTACTAGAGATAAAAAGTACTGGGAAAAGGACTGTTGTAACGTTCGTGCAAAGCGAGATCAAGCGGCGACAAAACAATGTGCATGTATAATAGCGAAAGATTATAAGAAATATGTTGATCTCGTCAAACTTTTCAAAGCCTGTGGATTAGGCAATGTAGGTGATTATCACCAACAAACTTGTAAATGATACGAGCCGAACATGGTCAACCAACCCAAGCGCCAAGGATCGTCAAACCAAATTGGAGATATTTATTTATAGGCAATCATAGGTTATTATTTCCTAATATACTTTGATCACTTTAATTAAGTTCATGTTTGATAAATAGAGAGTAATAGATGATCCGCGCAAGTTAGTTTCTTCAACTATAATGCATTTAAATATTATAAACAATATTTATTTTGTTATCGATAATTTTTTTTACATTAAAGATGGGCATCCGGCTATCATTTTATTCGATTTTGGTCGATTCAATTCAGATTTTTACGGATTCCGTTTGGTTCAGTTTTTTGTGGGTTCGGTTTGGGTTCTAATCCATTTAATTTAAAATAAAAAATAAAGTTCATATATACTTTTAGTTTCTAAAAAATTAAAAACAAAATAATATATATAACATATAAATTTGAATAATGTATGTCAAAGTACTTATACTTAACATCAAAATTTGTTTAGATTTAATATTTGGATAAAAATCAATAGACATTTTAAGTATTTGGGGTACTTTGAGTATCATTTATCTATTTAAACATGTACTTTATATAGTTTAAGTTACTCACTTTGTGGGTTATATTGAGTTACATATATTTCTTCAAATCGAAGTACAATTTTAGTTAAACAAAATTTTGATTAGTTTTATTTACTACTTTATCTCAGCTCTTCATCTTAAATATGTAATTGTACTTTAATAAAAGTACAAAACCTCATGAGCGGATATCAATATTTTTTAAATAATTATTTTTCGTAAAATCTAAATAAATGTATACTTTAGATGTATACAAGATAGATTAAAAAGTTTCTAAATAATCTTAACCATAATGGTTTATGTATTCTTGTTAAAAGTGTATTAGGTTGTATATATTAAAATTTAAATAAATTATCACTCATCTTTAAATTGGTTAAATTTTTAAAATATATAATATTTTTATATACAAATAAATTTATTAATATAGGTTAAACTTTTATATCTACAACTATATATTCTCTCTTTATTTATTTTGAAACTCTCAATAGTATATTGTTTGAAAATGTTTATATAGGAAAATATAATGGTATATAATAACCTTTAGTTCATATATTATTTAAAAATATGTTATTAGAAAAATATGAAATTTTAGTAATTCATTTAAAATATTAATGACAAATCAAATTTTAACTATAAATTTATTATTTATTTTAATTATAACAAAACCTGTTGAGAAAAAATTAAAAATCAATACCAAAATTTCAAATATAGAAAATATTACCAAAGTTTCAAATACTTTTTTATAAAATAATGTATTAATATAGTAAAAAATTTCAAAATTTATGTAATCTCCCAGACTCAAAAATATTTGTGTAATTTTATAAAGTTTTCTTTACAAAATATACAATTTTGAAAATAAATATTCAAACTAAAACTGATAATATTTTAGATTTTAGAAAAGATATAAAAATAACTTTTCGAAATGCACCACGAAAAACAAACTATATATGTTGTAAAATTAAAGTAATCTAATATTTTGAAATTTAATTATAAAAAATTAAAACTTAATATCATAACATCCAAAAATATCCTATATCAATAAAATTTACTAAAATAATATGATAGATGCTACTATGTATAAAATTTACGAAAATAATAAGGTAATATTATTTAAAACAGTGTTTTTACTTATAAATCCTAAAAATACTATAATGATATATGTTAAAGTATATTATTTAAAACACAACATGTAAATATAAATTATCTTAAACATATATAGTTTCTATAATATAAATAAATAAATTTTAAAAATGTATTATATGCAAAATGTATAAATTAAAAAAACAATATTTTGGAGGAGATTTTCTATTTAACTATTTCATATTGTTATTTATTGTACATAACTCGAAAATATATTTGTAAGCAACATAATTAAAAAGTCAAATTTAATAAACAAATCACTATATATTAATAATGCCGTATAAAAATATAAATAACAATGTTATAAAGTTACACAATATAGAACACTAAAATAAAAATTATATATTTAATTTTTTTAATAATATTTAATATATTTATAAAATAAAAAAATATCAGCACGGACGTACGGATCAAAATCTTAATTACGCACATGACTGTCGATAATTTTCAAGGTGCTTCACAAATTAGAATGCATGCATCTTTTCATGGGGCACTAAATACACCCATTCGTCACTCATCAGAAACTCTATTTTTATTCACTTCCTATTGAATCGGTCATTTGAATAAGTCATGCTTTTATTTTGAAGATTGCTTTGTAATTCCCACCTTCGATATATCCACATTTTACTCATTTCAGTTGGATATTTAAAGACCTCAAAACATACATGTTCCCAAAACTAAATTGTTTCAACTTTCTCAAGGCTAATTGATTATCATAAAGAGCTACTAATTGATCAAAAAAATGAAGACCATTCAATTAATATGCATCGTCTTCGTCATACTCTTGTCATCATTACCGGCTACAATCAAGAGTAAGAGTTTAGCAGATACTTGCTTTGAAAGTCTTGATTACTGCATGCGCCTTATTACTAGAGATAAAAAGTACTGGGAAAAGGACTGTTGTAACGTTCGTGCAAAGCGAGATCAAGCGGCGACAAAACAATGTGCATGTATAATAGCGAAAGATTATAAGAAATATGTTGATCTCGTCAAACTTTTCAAAGCCTGTGGATTAGGCAATGTAGGTGATTATCACCAACAAACTTGTAAATGATACGAGCCGAACATGGTCAACCAACCCAAGCGCCAAGGATCGTCAAACCAAATTGAAGATATTTATTTATAGGCAATCATAGGTTATTATTTCCTAATATACTTTGATCACTTTAATTAAGTTCATGTTTGATAAATAGAGAGTAATAGATGATCCGTGCAAGTTAGTTTCTTCAACTATAATGCATTTAAATATTATAAACAATATTTATTTTGTTATCGATAATTTTTTTTACATTAAAGATGGGCATCCGGCTATCATTTTATTCGATTTTGGTCGATTCAATTCAGATTTTTACGGATTCCGTTTGGTTCAGTTTTTTGTGGGTTCGGTTTGGGTTCTAATCCATTTAATTTAAAATAAAAAATAAAGTTCATATATACTTTTAGTTTCTAAAAAATTAAAAACAAAATAATATATATAACATATAAATTTGAATAATGTATGTCAAAGTACTTATACTTAACATCAAAATTTGTTTAGATTTAATATTTGGATAAAAATCAATAGACATTTTAAGTATTTGGGGTACTTTGAGTATCATTTATCTATTTAAACATGTACTTTATATAGTTTAAGTTACTCATTTTGTGGGTTATATTAAGTTACATATATTTCTTCAAATCGAAGTACAATTTTAGTTAAACAAAATTTTGATTAGTTTTATTTACTACTTTATCTCAGCTCTTCATCTTAAATATGTAATTGTACTTTAATAAAAGTACAAATCCTCATGAACGGATATCAATATTTTTTAAATAATTATTTTTCGTAAAATCTAAATAAATGTATACTTTAGATGTATACAAGATAGATTAAAAAGTTTCTAAATAATCTTAACCATAATTGTTTATGTATTCTTGTTAAAAGTGTATTAGGTTGTATATATTAAAATTTAAATAAATTATCACTCATCTTTAAATTGGTTAAATTTTTAAAATATATAATATTTTTATATACAAATAAATTTATTAATATAGGTTAAACTTTTATATCTACAACTATATATTCTCTCTTTATTTATTTTGAAACTCTCAATAGTATATTGTTTGAAAATGTTTATATAGGAAAATATAATGGTATATAATAACCTTTAGTTCATATATTATTTAAAAATATGTTATTAGAAAAATATGAAATTTTAGTAATTCATTTAAAATATTAATGACAAATCAAATTTTAACTATAAATTTATTATTTATTTTAATTATAACAAAACCTGTTGAGAAAAAATTAAAAATCAATACCAAAATTTCAAATATAGAAAATATTACCAAAGTTTCAAATACTTTTTTATAAAATAATGTATTAATATAGTAAAAAATTTCAAAATTTATGTAATCTCCCAGACTCAAAAATATTTGTGTAATTTTATAAAGTTTTCTTTACAAAATATACAATTTTGAAAATAAATATTCAAACTAAAACTGATAATATTTTAGATTTTAGAAAAGATATAAAAATAACTTTTCGAAATGCACCACGAAAACAAACTATATATGTTGTAAAATTAAAGTAATCTAATATTTTGAAATTTAATTATAAAAATTTAAAACTTAATATCATAACATCCAAAAATATCCTATATCATTAAAATTTACTAAAATAATATGATAGATGCTACTATGTATAAAATTTACGAAAATAATAAGGTAATATTATTTAAAACAGTGTTTTTACTTATAAATCCTAAAAATACTATAATGATATATGTTAAAGTATATTATTTAAAACACAACATGTAAATATAAATTATCTTAAACATATATAGTTTCTATAATATAAATAAATAAATTTTAAAAATGTATTATCTGCAAAATGTATAAATTAAAAAAAAAATATTTTGGAGGAGATTTTCTATTTAACTATTTCATATTGTTATTTATTGTACATAATTCGAAAATATATTTGTAAGCAATATAATTAAAAATTTAAAATTTAATAAACAAATCACTATATATTAATAATGCCGTATAAAAATATAAATAACAATGTTATAAAGTTACACAATATAGAACACTAAAATAAAAATTATATATTTAAATTTTTTGTAATAATATTTAATATATTTATAAAATAAAAAAATATCAGCACGGACGTACGGATCAAAATCTTAATTACGCACATGACTGTCGATAATTTTCAAGGTGCTTCACAAATTAGAATGCATGCATCTTTTCATGGGGCACTAAATACACCCATTCGTCACTCATCAGAAACTCTATTTTTATTCACTTCCTATTGAATCGGTCATTTGAACAAGTCATGCTTTTATTTTGAAGATTGCTTTGTAATTCCCACCTTCGATATATCCACATTTTACTCATTTCAGTTGGATATTTAAAGACCTCAAAACATACATGTTCCCAAAACTAAATTGTTTCAACTTTCTCAAGGCTAATTGATTATCATAAAGAGCTACTAATTGATCAAAAAAATGAAGACCATTCAATTAATATGCATCGTCTTCGTCATACTCTTGTCATCATTACCGGCTACAATCAAGAGTAAGAGTTTAGCAGATACTTGCTTTGAAAGTCTTGATTACTGCATGCGCCTTATTACTAGAGATAAAAAGTACTGGGAAAAGGACTGTTGTAACGTTCGTGCAAAGCGAGATCAAGCGGCGACAAAACAATGTGCATGTATAATAGCGAAAGATTATAAGAAATATGTTGATCTCGTCAAACTTTTCAAAGCCTGTGGATTAGGCAATGTAGGTGATTATCACCAACAAACTTGTAAATGATACGAGCCGAACATAGTCAACCAACCCAAGCGCCAAGGATCGTCAAACCAAATTGGAGATATTTATTTATAGGCAATCATAGGTTATTTCCTGATATACTTTGATCACTTTAATTAAGTTCATGTTTGATAAATAGAGAGTAATAGATGATCCGCGCAAGTTAGTTTTTTCAACTATAATGCATTTAAATATTATAAACAATATTTATTTTGTTATCGATAATTTTTTTTACATTAAAGATGGGCATCCGGCTATCATTTTATTCGATTCCGTTTGGTTCAGTTTTTTGTGGGTTCGGTTTGGGTTCTAATCCATTTAATTTAAAATAAAAAATAAAGTTCATATATACTTTTAGTTTCTAAAAAATTAAAAACAAAATAATATATATAACATATAAATTTGAATAATGTATGCCAAAGTACTTATACTTAACATCAAAATTTGTTTAGATTTAATATTTGGATAAAAATTAATAGACATTTTAAGTATTTGGGGTATTTTGAGTATCATTTATCTATTTAAACATGTACTTTATCTAGTTTAAGTTACTCACTTTGTGGGTTATATTGAGTTACATATATTTCTTCAAATCGAAGTACAATTTTAGCTAAACAAAATTTGATTAGTTTTATTTACTACTTTATCTCAGCTCTTCATCTTAAATATGTAATTGTACTTTAATAAAAGTACAAAACCTCATGAACGGATATCAATATTTTAATTATTTTTCGTAAAATCTAAATAAATGTATACTTTAGATGTATACAAGATAGATTAAAAAGTTTCTAAATAATCTTAACCATAATGGTTTATGTATTCTTGTTAAAAGTGTATTAGGTTGTATATATTAAAATTTAAAATAAAAATAAAATATTAAGCCTTGCAGAATATTTAATGGTATATTAGGTTTGATTATAGTTTGTATATTTGTATTTATTTATGTAGATTGATAAAAAATTATATAAAATGCAAATAAAAAGTAAATTAACAAAAATAATTATGCAAAAATCAATAAACATTTCAACTATAGCAATTATAAAATATTTTAGTTCATCAAAGATATATTAGTTTATGTTATTTAATTTACTTTTGTAATAATCTGAGAAAATTTATTGATAGAAATAAAATAAAGTATTACTTGTAAAAGAGATGTTTATTTTTATTTTGAGATCAAGATTGTTTTTTTGTGAACTTTCCTTTTTATAAAACTACTATATATATAACCAACATAGGAATATTATCTTTTATATAAAATTCTTTTTTTTTATAAAAAAATTGGGTTACAAAAATTTTCCTTTTGTATAATAATGAGGTTACAATTTTTTTTTAATATTAATAATGACAATTATAATAATTAATTCAATTCATTAATGGTATCAACGTAATCAACCACCGTGAGAGTTAACGTGAACGCGACACATAAGAAAGTGACTTCTAAAATAATATTATATATATATATATAGTTTTTAGTTCTTACTATAATTTTTATTTGAAATTATAACATTTTTGGTTGAAAAAGTTGATTATATTTTAGTCAAAAAAAGAGTTGATTATATCAGGTAAACTGCACTCATGGACTGTAAAATACATGTCTTTTGCTGGAAAGATCACACTTGTCTCCTCGGTCATTTATGGAATGGTCAACTTTTAGAGTGCGGTGTTTTGTGCTGCCTAAAGCATTCTATGCTAAAGTGGACTCATTATGCGGAGCTTTTCTTTGGAAGAATGGAACAACTTCTGCTAGGTGAGCTCCTGTTGATTGGGAAGACATTTGTAAACCAAAATCAGAAGGGGGTCTCGGGATTTGGCATCTGGAGGATTTTGAAATGGTGTTCAACCTGAAGCGTGTTTGGAATTTCTTTTCTGCCTCAGGGTCCATTTGGGTGGCGTGGCTGAAGAAACATATCTTTAACCGACAAGGTTTCTGGTTGACTCCGGAATCACCCCGGTTCTCATCTGCTATTCGTAGCATGATTCAGTTGAGACCAATGTTATCCACTCTTATGCGCTGTGTGGTTGGTGATGGCGAAAATGCAAGATTCTAGTTTGATAATTGGACATCTTTGGGACCTTTAATTGAGGTAGCAGGGCAGGGAGGTCCTTGGAGTCTGAAGAATGCCTCTGTGTTTGATGCTACAAGGAACGGCTCGTGGCATTTACCCGCTGCTAGGTATGATGATCTTCAAAGAATTCAGATTGCAATTACGGAGATTGTACCTCTGGTTTCTGGAAATGGGCATGATCTCTTCCTCTGGCGTAAGTCCAATGATTCTTATGGTCCTTCCTTCTCCTCAAAGAACACTTGGGAGTATCTAAGGGTCACTGCTCCAACAGTCTATTGGCACAAGGTCATCTGGTTCAAGAACATCCCCAGAAATACCTTCACTGCTTGGCGGGCTCTGCTTAGGCGGTTACAAACAAAGGATAGGCTTTAGAGATGGGGGATTAATGTTCTTGGCACATGTGTTCTTTGTAACTCTGCTTTGGGAACGCATCACCATTTATTTTTTGAATGCAGCTACTCTTCAGCGCTTTGGACAGGCAAAAACCCTCTGTCAGACTTGCACTCAGCTGCGGCGTGGATTAACTCTTCTTATCTCTCAGTCAACCGCAATCAAACCATCCTTGTCAAACTGTTCTTCCAATCAATCATCTTTACTATCTGGAAGGAAAGCAATGCTCGGTTTAGAATATTAATCCGTGACTCAGTGACGGACCCAGGGATTTATTTTACTTGGGTCAAACTTGACATTTAAAAGGAAAAAAGTGTATAAAAGGTATCATCAGGAGGATTTGAACCCAAGTTTAGGGTGTACTTTACCACCAGAGCTATAGATTCTTCATTGTTTTATCAGCCAAAACAAAATTTATTGAGAATTAAGGTGTGTCACCTGACATCCCATCTTCCTCCGTGGATCCGCCACTGGATCGACTGCTCTCTCTTCCAGCGAGGTCACCACCTTCTCCTTCCTTGCTGCATATTTATTTTGACTCCTATCAGCCGCCTTGATTGTTTCTGGTTTGTTGCTTGAGTTATGTTGTTTTTTGTTTCATCTTGTTGTGCAATAAATTATCTTCAACATTGTGAAAAAAATCAAAACTGGTATAAATATTAATATTTTACCAAAAATAAAAAGAGTTGCTTATATCGAACAATAAACACTTTTACAAGTCGGGCGGCCTCTAATAATTCGAATTTGTTTTAACTCCATAATTGGTACCCCATATGGGCCGAGTTTGGGCTACGAATTAATATATTTGAGCTTCTTGAATTTAAATATTTGGGTGGAGAAAAGAAAGGAAAAAATATAGTTGAATCCGTAAATTACTAATTAGTCGGTGTATTACATCGACAAGCAGAGAGACGTTAACATTCAAATTCAAAAAACTAACAAAAACTTCAGGGCTATTTCGTAAATAATACTAAAATAAGGGGTAGTTTTGGATTAAAAACAATCTATATATATAAAGAAAAGTTGGATCTCTCCTGCTGACACGTCAGATGACACGTCAGAAATTCGTTTAATATGATGTTGACACGTGTCACAGAGACCAAAACGCACAGTATCATTTAAGTTTTGGCGAAATGGGCTTTGTTACATATTTTTGCGGCCCGATTATCTTCTTCCCTAACCCTAATCCTAAAGGCTCGAGGAGACGGCTGTCAACTTTCTTCTTCGACGGCCATGCGGTGACGACTGACTTTTCCCATGATATCTGAAACGGTCAGATTAATGTATTCGTGATTAATCTCATTCATTCAGATGCCCACTATGATGTCTTGAATGCGTTGTTAGATCTGTGAGGCTGTGTGTACTGTATAAATAGATGCGAGTATTTCTCGCCTTCAACTCATCTTCGCTTCACCTCTGTTGGTTTCTGAATCAGGTTGCCAGGAAAGCAGGTTGGCTTCCCGTGTTTCGTCTGGTTCGTTTTAGCTAGGCCAACTGTCAGCAATTTGTTGTGTTGCGTGAGTTGGTTAATCTCATCTGTAGAAACCAGGTCCATTTTTATCTTATCACAACTCATAAAAATCATACTACGATAAAAAATGTTTCTTTGTAAATAGTAGAACTGATGAGTTTGCAGTTTTGAGCCACGAAGATTCAAGAACAAGTATTTGGGGCCAATACTGGTATAGAAAGAGTACCAAGAGTTCACTTACAAGGACTGACGTGGAGGCTTGGCCTAAATCTTTTGACTTGAGAACAGAAGGACCCGTGTGCTATGTCCAGAACCAATTCTTTTGCGGTAAGCTAAAATCTTGGACTCTGATGTGTTATAGTTTTAATTTTTTTTATTTACATTTTGTTGTTTTGATTGCTATGCAGGAACTTGCTATTCTTAAGAAGTCTTCACAGTTACTGCAGTGGAAGGTATAAACAATATTGGGACAAGAAACTTGACAACATTGTCAACATTGCCATCAACCTTTCAGTGTCACTGTTGATACTTCTGATATAGAGTTCCAGTTCTACAGCGGTGTAAGTACATTATTAAACCCATGATCAAGAAAATATTTAATCTTCTTGATGTTTGAATTATTGAGTTTCGGTATATGAAGGGTGTCTTTGATGTACAGTGCAGGGTTGATTTGGACCATGGTGTTGCTGCAGTTTGTTATGGATCAAGCAAGGGTTTTGATTTGTGAAAGATTCTTGGGAACAACATGGGAAGAGGAAAGTTACATCGGGATGGAGAGGATCACTGGAAACCGGAGGGTCTATGTGGAATCAATAAGATGGCTTCTTTTCCCACTAAAACGAAGTGATGGTATTATTTTATCTTATCTTTATTTGATCAATATCTTCATAACAACACGAATGTTATCATGAGATTGTTATTTTAATGAATAGAAATGTTGTAACAGCTATGGGCAATAACTAGGTTATCAATAACAACTACAAAAATTATTGAAAATAACATAATTAAACTGAAAAGAACAAAGATCTGGATTGAACAGTTTAATCTGTAGGACATAAAGATAACAGAAGCAGAGAACATTAAACAGTTTATTGGATTATAAGTAATTGTAAAAATAAATATCTAAGACAAAAATTCCAAAAAACTAACTGAAATACTAAAGTGACTTCCTTTGTCTACTAAAATTGAACTGAACATGAGTTTTGGTATCTCTATCAACAGTGTGTCTGAAGAAAAGTGCTTGCTGAGGATTGCCTCTCAGAAATCTTTGGCTTATCTTCACTCTCGACAAAGTATGGGTGTGTTCGGAAATTGAAAATGTGACAGTCCCTAAGCCAAACACTTATGTCCTACATTCTCCCCACAAGTGTATTCTGTCCCTGGTCCATGTTCCTGTTCCATTCTATTATATATGTTATCACAAGTGTTGCATTATTAACATTTGTAGACTCAATGGACTACGGACTGCTGAGTTTCTCTTCACCAGAAAAATAGAGGCCACTGAGTAGGAGTATAAAAACAACTATAACATGTCCCCGCTACAATAGTGAACGGGTGCAGCACATGTTACTATTACAAGCAAATTACCAGAATTCTTTTCATCAAACTACCTTCTATGCTTCGACACTTATGCGATCAGTAACCCAACCTAACAAACCCAAAAGATTAGGTATATTTGGACGCTGGAAAAATATGCAAACTCCATGAACATCAAAACCGTTACACATGTAGACCAACATTCTTTGTTTTTGTTATAACTAAAGCTAAACCAACAATTTTGACAAGACAAGACGATTAATACAAAAAAGTTTTATGCTAAAACAACCACTTTGTCTAGAAATCTTTTTTTCCATTACATGTTTCAGTTTGATCAAATTAAAACAAAAATATTAAGAATAAAATACATCATGCGAAATCAATGGTAACAAGAAACTATCAACAAATGTTTCAAATTGACACACCACACCGGAAAAATGTCAGCTATTTTATTTTCCCATTACCTTTCCGATGATGATGTACCGACAATCCAATTTCCTCGGAACTTACATATTTTCTACAAAGTTTCGAGAAAGTTTTAAGAACACTCTGACAAACTAAAACTCTTGGAAATTGATTATTAAGACAATCAATTCCGACAAATATTGGTCATCAATTTTTTTTTTGAAAAGTTTCAGACAAAATCAATCGTTTTTCTGTAGTTCCTCGCAAAGACTAAGCAAATTTATTGACGACTCATGTTCTTAGAAATAGTCAAATAAATCTATTTTTCTTGGTTTTCAATTACACCAATTGCAAAAGAATCATATAAAAATCTGGTCCGGACCAAAGATAAAAAAAAATCCCGGTAAATTTAAAAACGAATTTATAAATTTTTTTGAAAAAATATCAAATCCCGCCCGTAGGATAGGACGGGCCTATCCTAGTATATTATATATACATACACTCGTAACAAACTCCAAATCCATCACTACTCATTTTACTGTTGCTCTCCCCGAAATCAAAAACCCCCAACGATCGCTGATTCTTGCGATTTCAATCGATCAGAGGCGAAAGATGTCTCTCAGGCCTAGCGCGAAGACGGAGGCGCGACGGAACCGGTACAAAGTGGCGGTCGACGCGGAGGAGGGACGGCGGAGGCGAGAGGATGACATGGTTGAGATCAGGAAGAACAAGAGGGAAGAGAATCTTCAGAAGAAGAGACGCGAGGGGATCTCTTCAGCCGCGGCACAATCGGAACATGATCTTCCTTCTGAGAAGAAAGTATGCGTTTGCGAATTGATTCACCTTTTCTAGTTATCTGATTGTTCGTAATCTGTCAGAGATCGAGTTTTTGGATTAGTATACTTCGATTCTGTTCTGGATTTGAAGTTTCTTGCGATGATGATGATGATGGTGATGATGATGATGATGATGATGATGATGATGATGATGATGATGATGATGATGATGATGATGATGATGATGATGATGATGATGACGTTTCTTGAATTGATATATGGAAGAATCTTGTTTGCTCTAAATTTGAAGTTCCTCGCGATGAAGATGATGATGTTTCTTTGTGATTTTGTTTATAGATTTGAAGTGTATTGTGAATCCAGGTTTATTGAATTGCTTAGTGTAATCTTGTTTGTGTATTACTAATAAGGTCTCTAATATATATTCAATCGAATTGGTTTTGTTATAGATTTGAAAGTCTCTTGTGAATGTTTATGTGTTATTGGAAGAATCGATAAAGTCTGTTTGTGATTGCAGTTTATAGAGAATCTAACGGAGATGGTTGCTGGGATATGGTCAGAGGATAGCAACTCACAACTTGAGACGACCATTCTCTTGCGCAAAATGCTTTCAAGGGGTTTGTATTGTGACCATTAAGCATTATAAACAAATATCAGCGTTTTTGGTTATTTAGAGACTTTAGTAGCGTGATGCTTTCTTCATGTGTAGAGCAAAACCCTCCTATCAATGATGTTATACAATCTGGTGTTGTTCCTCGCGTTGTGACTTTCCTTTCAAGGGTTGATTTTCCCAAACTTCAGGTGAGATAGGGAACTTGCAACGATTATTGATCTGTACTGTCGACAGTTTGATGTGTATTGTTAACTTGGGTTTTGCTTGTGTTTAGTTTGAAGCAGCTTGGACGCTCACCAACATTGCTTCAGGGACATCGCAGAACACAAATGTCATCATTGAAAGTGGTGCTATCCCTAGATTCGTCCAACTTCTCAGCTCCGCTAATGAGGAAGTCCGCGAACAGGTATACGTTTAAACCCTTATTGTCATCACTTTTGTTGTCAGAGAAACAGTTGTTGAGACTTTTTGTTTTTATGTTTTTCCTTGTGAAAATAGGCTGTTTGGGCATTGGGAAACGTTGCTGGAGACTCACCAAAATGCCGTGATATTGTCTTAAGTTTCGGTGCCATGTTGCCTCTTCTGTATCAATTCAATGAGCATACAAAGCTCTCAATGCTTAGGAATGCTACGTGGACTTTATCAAACTTCTGCAGAGGGAAGCCTCAACCTTCCTTCGAACAGGTTATGGTTCAGTATTATACACCAAAATTTGGAGCTTTGGTTATATATTCATAACATGTTTTTGTACGTGTTTTTTTGAGCAGACAAGCCCAGCTTTACCAGTTCTTAAGGGCCTTGTGCAATTAACAGATGACGAAGTACTCACAGATGCATGCTGGGCTCTGGCATACCTGTCGGATAACACAAATGAACATATACAGGCGGTTATCGATTCAGGCGTTATCCCTCGCATCATCCAGCTCTTAGCGTGAGTATATCTGATTGTTATTTTTTAAGTTTTAATAATGGTTGCGTGATCTGAATGCTGCTTTCCTCTTGTTAGTCATATGTCGCCGGCAGTGCTGATTCCTGCTCTTCGTACCATTGGAAATATTGTAACCGGCAATGATGTACAGACTCAGGTGCGTATATGTATACATTTTCACAGTTCTATTTTAAAAGGAAACTTTTTAAGTCTTTAACTTTAATTCTGCAAACAGACGGTAGTGGACCATCAGGTGCTTCCTAGTCTTTTGGTCCTTATTACAAAGAACTACAAGAAGAGTATCAAGAAGGAAGCTTGCTGGACTATCTCGAACATTACAGCTGGGAGTTCAAATCAGATACAAGTGAGTAATGCCTGCCTCTTTTAACAAGAGAGTCGAGACTTGAACTTCCACGTGTCTGACTTTTAACTTAAACCGGAATGTGCAGGCAGTGATTGAAGCAGGTGGCATTCAAGCTCTGGTTTGGGTGCTCGACAACGCAGAGTTCGAAGTGAAAAAAGAAGCTGCTTGGGGAATCTCAAATGCTACTACTGGTGGCACTCATGATCAAATCAAGTAAGAAAAACCAAATGTTTCCTTGATAAACAAAAATCATTTGCTAAAACATGTCTTTCTCTCTCTCTCAGGTTTATGGTGAGCAAAGGGTGTATCAGACCGATATGCGATCTTCTAACCTGCCCGGATCCAAGAATCGCAATGGTTTGCTTAGAAGCGGTGGAGAACATTCTGGTGGTTGGAGAAGCAGTGAAGCGCTCGGGTCTCACAGGTGACGAGAACCTCTTTGCTACACTGGTAGAAGAAGCAGGAGGACTTGAGAAGATTGAGAATCTTCAGAGCCACGACAACGAGGATATATACCAAAGATCTGTGAAAGTCCTCGAAACCTTTTGGACTGAAGACGACGGTGAGGAAACAGGAGACGGCAACAATGATATTCGCGTTAATGTTCCTCCTCCTGGTCTATTCAACTTTATATGAAGGTATTGAAGTTGGATTTGAGTGTTATATATAAGTTTAGTTTGCTTTGGACTTTTTTTGAGTTATATTCTTTAATTTGATGCTATTTGCAGGACATATCGAACGGTGATAACGTGATGTAGAAGCAATCCTCTCTCTCTCTCTCTCTTGTCTTTCTTTCTCTACACTCTCACTACTCACATCTCGTGGATATGATAGAAACAACTTTTTTCATGTTTCTTTTGAAGTTTGTCTGTGTTTTTGGGGGAAGACAAACAATTATGTTTGGTGTTTTTCAATAACAACGAATCTTTTAATCACGAGTGGAAATTAAAAGTTCATCTGATTGATCTTATTATAATTGTACTTTTTTCGTTACATAGCTTTTTTACAAAAAAAAAAATATATATATATATAAGTTGGAAAACAGAGTAGCTTGAATAGGTCTTGCATTCAAATAAGAGCAAGTTTTTGAGTTACGATCGAACTTTAATAGAGATTCACTCTGTTAGAGAACTTTTAGATAACTTCTGGTATCTGGATCCAAACCAAGGTAGCTGGATATGGGAACGGTTTTATAGTCTGGATGTCGGCTCGGTGATTACGGGGAGCTTCTGGTTCGACAACTGGACCTCTCTTGGCCCCTTAATCGAACTCACAGGAAGCAGGGGGTCCAAGTTTGACGGGCTTACGTCTGGACTCATTCAGTGGCGGATGCATTGGTTAATGGAAGCTGATGGTTGGAGAGATCACGAAGCAGGAATCCAGCCACTCTTCTTCTGAAACAATGACCTACTCCTATTGCCTCATCAGAATCGGATGACATGTATTTATTGAAAGTAGGTAACAGGTCTTTGGAGAATCGTTTCTCAATAACATGGGGTCATCTCCATAATAATTAGTCAGGCAAAACTTTTTTTTTTTTTTTTTTTGTCAAAAAAAAACTTATTTTTTGATTGTCCTTATAGTAAATATCTCAAAATTTAATAACATTTTGTTTGAATTTGAAAAAGAAATGTTTATTTATATTCAAACTAAAATGATCTTCTTTTAGTTTTTAAAAGCTTATAAAATGATATAAGATAACTGAAAGAATATTTTTTATGGTATTAAGAATCTTATAAATTGGTTCAAATTGAGATTTTTTAACAAGGAATTATTTATAAATCATCTAAAATGATTTTATAAACATGAAGTACATCAACAATAAAATGTAACTGTAATTATTTTTTATTGTTATATATGTCATTGTAAAAACTCAACAATCGATTTCAAAAAGTAAATATCTAGTATAGTGATTTTATTTAATTTTAAAATAATTTTAACTAATTTAAAAAAAAAAGAATTGATGTTCATGATTTTCAATCTTATAAAGAATATAAAAGGTGAGTTTTTAATTCCTCAAGTATTTTCAGTCGGCAAATTAAATATTCAAATATTATATGCGCATATTTATTCTCCAACTAACTTCTGAATGCGCAAAATTATGATTTGATTATTCAACCGTTAAAAAATTGACAGAAACCGTTATTTTTCCATTTATCAGTTAATGGTTGACTTTTTTATTTCCAGTTTTGCGCAGTAAACTATTATTTAGAAAATAATTTTGCGCGAGTAAAACTTGAATATTAAAAGAGAAAAAAACAAAATAGTACCAAACCAAGTTTTTTCCACAAAATAGTATCATAAGGAGGAAAATGACCAAAATAAGTTTTATTGAAGGGTAAATATGCATTTATAACACTTGGGTTAATTAATTTATGACTTAGGGTTTAGAGTTAAGGGGTGGTGTTTTAGTAATGTGTTCAAATATTTAAAAATAAAAAATTAAAATTAAAATTTTCAAAATAAAAAAGTGCTATTTTGGTTATTTTATTTTTTGAGTGCTATTTTGTGATAAAAACTTAAAAAGTGTTATTTTAAAGATTTGCCCATATTAAAACTGCCGATTTCAAATATTAAGGGAATAAAATACCCATTTTCCCATTAGAATCAGATGACATGTACTTATGGAAAGTAGGTAACAGGTCTCCGGAGATTCGTTTCTCAATAACAAGGGATTGTCATCTCCATAATAATCAGCATGGTTTTTCTTTTTTTTTTGCTAAATCACAAGGCAAGGCAGTATGGTTCTTCTGGATGATTCCGAAAAACATTAAATTTTTATATTTTTAAAAATTTGTTCATAAATATTAAGAAAACTAGATGATTTTCTTGTGCTCAACCACATATATAAATATTTATAAAGTAAATACATTATATTAATTGATTGCTGTGTACTTTTAATATTATTAATTAATAATCTTTACACATATTTTGTATTAATAATATTATATTAATTTAATTAGACATATGATTTTAGATATGTTATATCTATTTGGTTTTGTTGTTTAGTTGATTTAGTTATTATTTGGATATATCGGATCGCATCTATTTCTTTAAAATTCAACTATAATATTTTTTATTTTAAATATATCAAAAATTTTGATTAATTTTTTTATTTGCATTTAGGTTGGTTGGTGTTTTAGATATAAAAATATATTTTAGGAATATTATGTATAACTTAAGATATATTGTACTTAGATTGAAATAAAAAATAAACCAAAGTGTCTGATTCCAACTTACATAAATTAATATAACGATAAATTCCGAAGTCTCATGCATATATATAAACTTTTACAAAAGAACTAAATTGTAACAATTGGTTAATATTTTATTTTTATTTGTTAATCAGTTTTGAGTTATCCTATAATTTATATTTTAAAAAATAAACTATTTATTATAAAATTATAAATTCTTATTGCAGTTAAATTCATAATTTTATATATAAGTTGGATTAGTCGAGTCATTCATGTTACAAGTATATTGAGTTACATATATTATTTCAAGTTCAAATTGAAGGATAATTATTTTTAATATATTTAAGTTAAATAAAATTAATTTTATTTATCGTTTAAGTATGCATGTATTTTTATAATATTTATCAAATTATATATAAGCTGTCATCAATAGTAAATTACAACATAAGTAACTTATATATTTTGGAAGCTCATGAACACATATCAATACAATAATTAGAATATTATATAAATTTTAAATAATTTTATAAATATTTTATTGAATTTAAGCTGAAAATTATTTTAAATAATCTTTAAATGAGTATTCATATTTTCTTTGATATTGATTATATTTATATTAAGTTCCACAAACATTAAAACATAAAATTTAAAAGAAAATTTAATATTAACAAAAATAATAATTTTAATAGTGATAAAATATAATATATCTACCTCTTAAAGTATATAGTATTATGTTATTTAAAATATATTGTAATGATTTGATCAAAAGGTGCTTATTGTTAAAAATTTATTTTTAGTTTTTAATATCTCTTAAAAATAAGCAGTAAAAATATTGTGATTGTATTTGAGAAATCATATTATATAAGTAAAATATAATGGACTATTTTCAAATATGACTTAAATTCAAAATCAAACACAAAACTAACTCATAAATTTTTGAAATTTTCATTTGTCTTATTCACCCTAAAAGTTTGGATTACTCACGAAATATCATTACTTAATTGAAATTATTATATATGAAAAATATGACAGTCCTAATATAAGATATCATATTTTTTGCTGTAATAGAAAGATATTATAGTCAACTAAATATACGAAAAAAATAAATAGAACATTCCAATACTAATTATAAACTATTTTTGGTCAATTAAACATATATCAGTTTATGTTACTTAATTATTTTATGTAATCATCTCAGAAAAAGATAGATATATAAAAAAAAATATTTCTATTACTTTGAAAATACATCTTTTGTATTTTAAAATTATATTTTAAAAGAAATATTATTTCTTATTCTAATATCAAGATTATCTGCATGAAATTTTTTTTTATGAAATCACATTATATACAAATATAAATTTTTCATCTAAGCAAATATTTTATTACTTCAAAATTATTTTTATGTTATTTACAATATTTTTTAAATGGAATATTACTATTTTGTAAACTTTTCTTTTTAATTAAAAATATTATATATACATTTATTTTCGTTTTTAAATTCTTTGTTTCCTTTTTATATTTATTTTATTTATAAATAAATAAAAATAAAAATAAATAAAATATTATTAATAATATTAAATGTAATATTTTTAATTCATTTAGTATATCAGTATAGTCAACCATAGAAAACTGACTTTTCAAATAATATTATAAAGATCAATAAATTTTCTACTCTACTCTAATTAATACATTTTTATTTAGTTTTATTATTTAATAAGCTAAAAAGTAGGGATAAAAGTGAAAAAAATTTAAATTTATAATGACACTTAAAATGAAACATAGAGAGTATGTTTTATCATTGTGTCTTAACGCCTAACTTTAAACATCTAATACGTTTCATTTAAATTCTAATTTACTAACTTAGCTGGATGTATGGGGAAGTAATTATTATTTTAGCAGTGGGTACCATATCCTCAATCAGAAAATTCATCAGTAAAATTTTTTTCTTATGTGCTATATTTGTGACAAAAACTTTTTTAGTGATATCTTAAGGAATTTCTCAATAATCTATTGTGTCTAGGTTTGATCGATTGAATTTTTATAGATCTCAATGCATTTGTTCAATTAAGAGCATTCTCAGACTAATTTTTATAGATCTCAATGCATTTGTTTTAATACATACACAGTGTTATACAGATTACAGATCACAAAATCTATACACAGTCGAAGGTTATATTACAGATTGACTAGCACAGATAATTTGACCAGTGGGTTTTGGAAATCAATACCATTAAATCAGAATCATTCCTGAATTATACCCTTAATGAATGTTTTAAGTTTTCCAAAAATATCTTTAATGACATGAACAAACAAAAAAATCATTAATGACATTAGTGTCTTTTGATTTTATGGGCCTATTTCAACATTTAGATGGATTTACTAACTAATTAAATAGGTTATGTTTTTATATAATCAAATTAAAATTCCATAAACTTTTTAATATCAATACCTCAAATTAAAGTTTGCAATAATTTTAATAAGTTGATATTAGAGATTGAAATTTTGTAACTACACGGGATAAGACTTAATCAAAAATATTATTGGCCATGTTTAGCAACATTTTATATAAATTATAAATCTTTAAAATTATATAATAGCCCAAATAAAAATTTCGGATAACAATGTTTTAAAAACTGACCCGAACACTGAACCGGACAATTTACCGGGTTACTGGGTCATTGAGTCGACTGCAGGTAAACCGCGGGTGAACCGTAAATTAATAAATGAATTAATTTTATTATATAATAATATATTAGCTAATAAAATAAAAAATATAAAAATATAAAACTAAAGTTACTACTTTCTAAATATCTTTAAAACATAAAATAATAGTTTGGATATGTATATATTTTATGTTTAATAAACATTTAGAATACTTAACTTAACTTTTTATATTTATTTTCATTTGATATACAACTAAAAAAATTATTTACTGGTTCAACCGATGGTTCAACTGGTACCGAGTTTTGGGTTTTAGTGGGTTTGAGCGGGTTTTTAAATTTTGGATTTTTTACAAAACCCAACCCGAATTTATTTTGGGTCACCGGGTTTTCCAGTTCAACCGCGGGTCCGGGTCGGATTTCAAAATACTGGATAAAACTATTGTTTAACTTATTTACAAACATAAAACGGTTGTGGCGAATTTTAAATTTCGTCATACTGTACACACTATAACAAATCCGCATAATTGAAATTTGATCATGTCACAGTTTATATAATTAAAACGAAGAATTATCAATCTTTTATATTGAAAAAATAACAGAAAAATACCCGCCCTTTTTAAGGGCGGGTCAGAATCTAGTTACAGATTAAATTCCAAAAACTGACCGCATTGAAGTTTTTTTTTGCAGGAAACTCCTTTTAGTAACATAGAGTATTATTCTTCAAATTTTATATTCTAAAAAGTAAGTGTATTTTCAAATTTGAATACACATTAACTCCAAATGCTGACCATATTAGAGTAAACGATAATGATAGAGTCAATATTCTTCAAATTTTATACCAATTAAGTTTTGATTTTTGTAGTCAAACTATTAACTATGTGTCTCACTCCATTCCTCTATTTTCCTTATGGTATGAAAATGTGTGAAGAAATTATTTCTTACCAGTTTTGGTGAGGAATGAATTGACCAAATGTTCATACTTTTTATTAATTAAAAACAAGAAATAAAAATTCTAGTTGATTCTAACTGTGTTATTTTTTTAAAAAAAATCTTAATTAAAATTATTATAGCAATCAACCAGGACCAAGCTTATATAAATATGTATATGAACGAAGTTGCATTTCGTCTCAACTAAAAATATTATTCAATCACCATGTCTCTCGCAATTAGAATGATGGGCATGACACTCTCTATTCAAATCATTACATCTTTTCTTTTTGCCGCCACTGTGTCATTATTGGGCCTAGGATAATAGAGTCGGTCTATATTATGTATTTCCTTTTCCTATGATTAGGTTAATGTCAATAGGTTGTATAAATAGAGACTTTGGTCGATGAATGAAAGATAAGCAGTTCTATATTATATTATATGGTATCAGAGCTAAGATCTTAACAAATTTTTTTCTTTCACAAAAACACTTTGACGTGTTGATCATATTTTTCTACTTCTACTTCTACTACCCATTCATCGATCAAGATGTCTGTTAACTCATCTTCTACTGATCCTTCTACGGGACTGGCTACACAGACGCAAGGAACGGCGCCTGAGGTATCGCCTTACTATCTACATCCGTCCGACAATCCGGGTGCTCTCATTACATCAGTACGTCTCACGCAAGACAATTATCCCGAATGGTCAACGGAGCTTAGCAACTCTCTACAGGCAAAAAGGAAGTTTGGATTCATCGATGGTTCAATCTCAAAACCAGCCGCTGATAGTCCTGACCTAGCACGGTGGCTTGCGGCAAATTCTATGATAGTTGGATGGATTCGTACTTCTATCGACTCCAAAGTCAGGTCAACTGTTACACATGTTCCTGATGCATATAAACTTTGGGAGACACTACGGTTTCGGTTTTCGGTTAAAAACGGAACTCGAATTCATCAGCTACAAGACGCTATTACTAACTGCAAACAAGATGGTCAATCGGTTCTTGATTACTATGGCAGATTAACAAAGTTATGGGAGGAACTTCAGAATCTCAAAACATCTTGTGTATGTACGTGTGCTGCGGCTGCAGATATTGAGAAAGAAAAAGAGGATGCACGAGTCCATAAGTTTCTCTTTGGGCTTGATGATTCCCGTTTCTCTTCTATACGATCAAGAATAACAGATGAAGACCCATTACCAGATCTTAATATTGTCTACTCCAGAGTAATTCGTGAGGAGCAGAACATGATAACTACTCGATCTACGGAACAAAGGTCCGATGCGTTGGGTTTCTCGGCAAAAACAGAGAGCTCTACTCATGTTCCTGGTCCAACAACTTCTACACCATCACGTCCTCGTGATCCATCGCGTACCTGTACACATTGTGGCCGAACGGGTCATGACCTTTCAGAATGCTTTCTTGTTCATGGGTTCCCAGAGTGGTATCAAGAAAGACAGAGTAACATGCCGTCTGGAAATCGAGGAGCACGAGGAGGACGATACAACTCCAACAGAGGGCGGGGTCGAGGACGCGCGAATGCGACACAGTCTTCTTCCCAGATCAACTCGGATCAGATTGCTTCTTTGATCACTCTACTCCAGAATCAACAAAGCAACCTCTCCTCCGAGCGCTTGTCTGGTAAAACTACCCGTAATGATGTTATTATTGACACAGGGGCTTCACATCATATGACAGGGGATCTATCTTTACTTCATGATGTTCACGACATCACTGCTTCCTCTATCTTATGCCCTAATGGTCGCTACTCTACTGCAACGAAACAAGGAACTTTGACACTGAGCAAAGACTATTCTTTGCATGACGTTCTTTTTATCCCAGATTTTCACTGCACACTAATCAGTGTTTCCAAGTTATTGAAACAAACGGGCTGTATTGCGATTTTTACTGATACATTATGTGTTTTACAGGACCGTTTTTCGAGGACTCTGATTGGAGCAGGTGAAGAACGTGAGGGGGTTTACTACTTTACGGGAGTCAAGGTTTCACGAGTTCATGGAGCTGCAAAGTCGGCAACGTCTTCTTCAGTTTTATGGCATCGTCGTCTTGGACATCCGTCATATAAGATGCTTTCTACTCTACCGGCTTTCAAGTCTCTTTCTATAGATTTCTCAGATACTAGTCATTGTGATATTTGTTTTCGAGCTAAACAAACTCGTCAAGTTTTTCCGGATAGTCTTAATAAAGTTTCTGATTCTTTTGAGCTTATTCACTGTGATGTTTGGGGTCCATATCGCACACCTGCTTCGTGTGGTGCAGTATATTTTCTTACTATCGTTGATGATTTCTCTCGGGCTGTCTGGACCTACTTGATGCTTGCGAAATCTGAAGTTGCGAATTTACTTAAAAATTTCTGTGCTATGTCTGAAAGGCAATTTGGTCGTCAAGTACGCACCATTCGGTCAGACAATGGAACAGAATTCATGGTCCTTAGTAAGTACTTTCAGGAGAAAGGAATTATTCATCAGACCTCATGTGTTGATACTCCGCAACAGAATGCTCGAGTTGAACGAAAACACAGACATATTTTAAATGTTGCTCGTGCCTGCTTGTTTCAAGCTCGTTTGCCATCGACGTTTTGGGGAGAGAGCATCCTGGTCGCTGCTCATCTTATCAACAGAACTCCTACGCAGCTGTTGAATGGAAAAACACCGTATGAAGTCTTACATGGAAAGCCTCCAGTCTTTGATCTACTGCGAGTTTTTGGCTGTCTCTCTTATGCACACCGTAGAGCCAAAGATAAAGATAAGTTTGGCGCGAGAAGTCGAAAGTGTATCTTTGTTGGGTATCCGTTTGGAAAGAAAGGATGGCGCTTATATGATTTGGAAACCAATGAGTTTTTTATCAGTCGAGATGTTGTTTTCTTGGAAGACAAGTTTCCTGGTATTGAAAACAAAGAGTATGTAACACCTCCTGTGATGCAGGACAATTCTTTTGATGATTGGCTTCTTCCGGTTATTCAATCCAGGGGGAGCTTGACGGCTCCTGATCAGATACAAGCTGCTACTCCAGCTGCTTCTTCTGTACCTTCTGCGACGACTGATACCGCATCACAGGGAGTACCATCGTCGTCATCTCCTACATCGTCTCCTTCATCTTCTTCGGGACCTATACCTTCGGATCCTACTACTCCTACTACTGAGTCGTCTTCTACGAGTGTCTCTCCGATGACACCTTCTACGCCTCCACGACCACCTATATCAGACACGGAACAAGCAGCTCCTGATAAATCTCCCGGTCTCTTGGAAGTTCTTGGTCGTGGTCACCGATCCAAGAAACCATCGGTTCTTCTCAGAAATTTTGTTGCTCATGTCTCGACTTCTGTGAACCCCTCTCACGTTCCTTCCTCATCAAATCAGAGTTCTCCAACGGCTCCAGGTAACACTTTGTATCCGATTGCTGATTATCTTTCTTCCTCTGTTTTTTCTACAAAACATCAGGCTTTCCAAGCCACTCTTGTCTCGGAGTATGTTCCTAAAAATTTCAAAGAAGCTGTTCTCGATGAAAGATTCAATGGTGCTATGAAAACTGAGATTACTGCACTCGAGGACAACCATACATGGGACGTCACTACGTTACCACCGGGCAAGAAGGCAATCTCATGCGGGTGGATCTATTCTAACAAATACAATGCGGATGGCACAATTGAACGACCCAAAGCTCGCTTGGTTGCTCATGGTAATCGACAGAAGGAGGGTCAGGATTACAAGGATACGTTTGCACCAGTTGCAAAGATGAATACAGTACGATTTCTACTTAAAGTTGCAGCAGCAAAGCGATGGGAGGTGCATCAAATGGATGTTCATAATGCGTTCTTACATGGTGATCTCCAGGAGGAGATCTATATGCGCTTACCACCCGGGTTCAAAACAGAGGATCCTTCTAAAGTTTGCCGGCTTCGGAAATCTCTTTATGGTTTGAAACAGTCTCCTCGGTGCTGGTTCTCTAAACTTAGCAAGACTCTTCTGGATTTTGGTTTCATCCAGTGCTATGAAGACTACTCCTTGTTTTCCTTTGTTGACGGAAATATTTGTCTACATATATTAGTGTACGTGGACGATTTCATTATCGCAGGGAATGATATTGCTACTATTCAGCGTTTTAAGAACTACCTTAATAAGAATTTCAAGATGAAAGACTTGGGGAAGATGAAGTATTTTCTTGGGCTAGAAATTGCAAGGGGACCTGAAGGGATCTTTGTGTCACAGCGGAAATATGCATTAGACATTGTTGCAGAATGTGGGCTCCTTGGCGCCAAGCCTGCTCCTGTTCCGACTGAACTCAATCACAAGCTCCAGCTGTCTCGCAGTCCTTTACTAACAGATCCTGGCAAATATAGGCGCTTGATTGGTCGTCTGATTTACTTGACTTTTACTAGGCCGGATCTCAGTTACATTGTTCATCTCCTTTCACAATTTATGCAGAAACCACGAGATGATCATTGGATTGCTGCATTACGGGTGGTTCGATATCTCAAAGGTACTCCAGAACAGGGTATTATGCTCACTTCGGATTGTAATATGCAACTCACAGCATACTGCGATGCGGATTGGTCAGCCTGTCCTATTACTCGACGTTCCTTGAGCGCCTATGTGGTTCTTCTTGGCGACTCACTTGTTTCCTGGAAGACGAAGAAGCAACGAACAGTTTCACGTTCCTCGGCTGAAGCTGAATATCGTTCAATGGCAGATACAACTTGCGAACTGAAGTGGCTAAAGCGGCTTCTTACTCAGTTTGGTTTTTCTCATCATCAGCCCATGCGTATGTTCTGTGACAGTCAGTCGGCGATTTATATAGCCAAAAATCCGGTGTTCCATGAACGGACTAAGCATGTCGAGAATGATTGTCACACTGTTCGAGATGCTGTCCAAGCAAAGCTTCTTACTACTGAGCATATTTCTACTAAGCATCAACCTGCGGATCTTCTTACCAAGGTTTTACCAGCTCCTACATTTCATTTCTTATTGTCCAAGTTAGGCATTCGTACAACGTCATTGCCAACTTGAGGGGGAGTATTGGGCCTAGGATAATAGAGTCGGTCTATATTATGTATTTCCTTTTCCTATGATTAGGTTAATGTCAATAGGTTGTATAAATAGAGACTTTGGTCGATGAACGAAAGATAAGCAGTTCTATATTATATTATAGTCATCATCCCCTCCCAGTGGCTTCACCATCGACTTATTTCAGCGTCGCCTTAATTCATCTTCTTCTCTTATCTATAGTACTCAGCTCGGATCTTCTCCTTACGCAGATACTCTCTTTGATACCTTCGAGTATCTTATGAAATTACAAATAGGTACTCCTCCTGTCGAGATCGAAGCTATCTTAGACACAGGAAGCAACATCATCTGGACAGATTGTTTGCCTTGTCGTAACTGCTTTAAAAAAAGCGGTCCAATATTCAACCCTTTAGATTCCTCGACCTACAAAGAGAAAATATGCGATGGCAGTCCTTGTCAGTATGAGATAGTCTACACAGACCTAAGCTATTCAAGAGGAACCTATGCAGCCGAGACTGTCACGATCCAATCAACTTCAGGCCTATCCTATGTAATGCCTGAAACCACTATCGGATGTTCCCACAACGCCTCGGTAACGTTTACAACAACCGCTTCGGGCTATGTTGGTCTAAACTGGGGATCTTTATCACTTGTCTCTCAGATGGGGGAAGACATGCTAGGTCTCATGTCTTACTGCTTTTCCGGCGAGGGAACTAGTAAGCTCAACTTTGGAAGTAATGCTATTGTGTCAGGAGATGGGACTGTATCAGCCAATATGTTTAGGAAGGAGGAGGATCCCAATATGTATTACCTAAACCTAGACGCGGTCAGCGTTGGGAAGACTCGCATTGAGACACTGGGAACACCGTTTCACGCCTTAAACGGGAACATGATTATTGACTCTGGAACAACTTATACCTTCTTGCGCAAGACCTACTACGATAAAGTGAGGAAGGCAGTGGAGAACATTGTGAAAGCGGATCGAGAAGCTTCCCCCTCAAACAACAGGCTTTGCTACAAAACAAACAACATGGATATCTTTCCAGTGATCACAATGCATTTCCAAGGAGGTGCGGATCTTGTTTTAGATAAATACAATACGTATAAGACCAATGGAGAAGCGACTTGTCTGATGATTTTATGTGATACGCGGACGCCAACTTTTGGTAACAGAGCACAAAACAATTTTTTGGTTGGTTATGATCCTTCTTCACTATTGGTTTCTTTTAAACCCACCAAGTGTTCTGAACTGTGGAGTTAGACAGGACAAACCAATTAAGAGAGTCAGTTTCATTAATAATACCACACAGAATGGATTTGTTTATGTGAATGAGTTGTTACCCAAGTCTAAAATATCTACTCCGTCCAAATGTCTACACCCAATTTTGACAAAATTGTGTGAAAATAATTGTTTGAAGCTTCACGACAGAACTTCTACCTTTTCATTTTTATATAAACAAACCAATTCGATCAATTGTAACACACATCTCTTCTCTTTCTTTATAAGACCTCTCTCATAATTTCTTTATATTAATTATCTCCTTTATGCATTATAAAATATTGTCTTTATTTAAAAATTTGATACAATAAAACTATAAGTATTATTAGAAAACATTATTAGCATGATCACTTTCCGGTACAGTAAATTTTAAATGTACAATATGTATCATAATATAATAGTTGTACTGACTCTATTATTACTTACTATTTTTTTTAAACGTCTCAGTCAATTATTATCGATTAACTATGATATTACAATGATGAGAATATTACAAAAACGATTTTACAGCCGACAATTCTACCACCCTATGAGAATACACGCCTGACTGCACCACTCTAAACCATCCTATGAGATCCATGTTCGATGGTACGCCCTGCACCAAGCTGAAGATCTCCTGTAACATGTTTCTCCATAATCTGCATAATTTTGTATTTTCTGGGGTTTGAACCCTAGACCTCCGGGTATAGAATCAATTGAACCCTTATTACTTACTATTTTGTGGTAGTTCTTTTTAGGAATGGGCAAAAAAACCGAACTGAATTGAATCGAATCAAACCAAACCAACTGAACCAAAACCGATTCAAACCAAACCAAAGTTCATTATCAAATAGTTTGGTTTAAAATTTTTCCAATCCAAACCAACCAAATCGAAACCGATCCGAATCAAACCGAGTTAAACCAAACCGATAAACCAATATATTTTTGTTATTATCTGAATTAAACATATTACAATATACTAAAATCTAAGACTAAAGTCATTATTAACAATGTTTTTTTTTAATTTTCTATTTACTTTAGTTAATTTCGGTTTGATTGTGTTCTTATAATTATTTTGTGATTTTTAAAGTTTTTGTTTGATTTTTATATTAGATTTAATTTACATAATTTACTTTTAAAAGGCAATATTAATGATGTATTTTAATTTTCTATTTACTTTAGTTAATTTTGATTTGATTGTATTTTTTATAATTTTTGTATTTTTAGAATTTTTTCAGTTTTATAATGAATTTAGTTTAAAACATGATTTCTTTTAAGAAAAACTAAACTCGAGGAAAATTCGATTGAACCGAACCGAAATACAAACCAAACCAAATATATATTGAACCGAAAATAATTCAAACTAAACTAATTATGATTTATTTCAGTTGGAAAAATTATAGAACCGAACTGCTCAAACTAAACCAAACTCAAACCAACGGATAAAATACCGAAGTGCCCAGCTCTGATTCTTTTATCGCATAATTATTGGTTTGCAATAAGAAAAGCGGTCGTTGCCTCATATATATATTGACTTGTCATGGATGAATCGCGCAACCCAATTTATTTATCACCATAATAATGTTTTAACATGAACTAGATTTCGATCTTCACAACCGTGCGGGTTTTATATTCAGTTTTATATGTATATATATTTGTTTAGATCATTAGTAGTATACATTTTTAATTTTAATTATATATTTAAATATTTATAAATCTATTTCAAATACAATAGTGTATAGTTTGCATGTTGTAAATAATCAATTATTTAAACTATCGTACGTATTTTTTGCTTCTTATTATATATTTATTTTATTGTATTTGCATTTAGTTATTAAACATATTAACATATGCATAAAGAAATATTTGACAATTATTTTTTATTTAATTTATGTTCAATTTTTATCCGCTTTTCAAAACTGGATTTCTTTTTAGCAGTATTTTCTATGTTTATTCATTTTACACAATATATTATTATATTTACAAAAGTGAAAGATATGTTAATTTATACATGTAGTATATAGTTTGTTAATGTTAAGTCACTCTGTCATCATATTATATTTTTAAGATAAATATTTTATTTTATGAAAATAAAATTTAAAATTTATCAATTTAATATAATTTTATCATGTTAAGTTCAATATGATAAAATTAACATGATTGATTGTCATTATATAATAGATAAAAATAAGATATAATATTTTATTTTTCATTTTATAAAAGACAACAAAATATATTAATGAAAAATAATATTTCAAAACTAATTACGGAATTAGTTAAAATAATTTACATATAATTTTCAAAATTAAGATCTTGTTAAGATCTTCTTAATAGATTTTTCGAAATTTAAAATATATATATTTAAATTTTAAATGAAAAGATATCAATATTTGTATGTTAACTAATCCTGATTTTTAGGATTAATAGATTAAGAATGATATATTATTGAATCATATGTTTAGTAATTAATGAATGGTAAGTCATTTTTAGTTAAGGATCCATTTTTTAAAATACTACACATGAATCAAAGTTGTGACTTCTGTTTTAATATAATAGATTATTTTTATCACCAAAATCCTATTGGTAATTATTTATATAAAATAATATAAATTTATTGGATTATATTGAATGTTTATTACAATCTTTTAAGACTAGTTCTGGTTCTAGCGCTTTAATATTAACGGTTACAAATAATTTTTAAACTTCTACTTTTTCGAGCGGCTATAAATAATATTTTAATCTACAAATTGTTGTGAAAGTGTGTTTTATTATTGAATCAAAGTGTTCCTTATATAGGAAATACATGGCGACATGGGCCTAAATACAATGGGCCATAAACGGGCCAAGATTACAAGTAAATATCTAATGGGCTGGACATCCATAAACATAATATTCATAACACTCCCCCTTGGATGCCAGAACCATATAGAGCTTGTAGTGTGCTTAATGTTGCCTCATTAAAACCTTACTCGGAAAACCCAGTGGGACAAAACCGAAGTGAAGGAAAAAGAGTACAACACACACTACTCCCCCTGTTCTGGACCTCCGTTCTTCAAGTCTGGCGCATGGACACTTTGATGGTTTAGCTTCATGGGCGCCAAGTCTTGAACTGGTCCTTCTGTTGCCACGTCCCAAACGGATAGGTAGACTTCATAGATGTGTAGTTGGTGTAGACATGGTGAAGAAGTCGGCTAACATTTCTCATGACTGAACTTGTAGTACTTTGTGCTTCTTCATCATTCTCCAAATGTGTATAACCTGTTTGAGACCTTGTATAAACTTGTAACATTTATTAAAACCAAACAATCCTTTTTCTTTTGGGTTTGGTTAGTATAAATCAATCTCAAACTTTTAGTTCCTTAGAAGGTAACTTAGGATATATTGATCATGTCCCATTGTCTCATGTTCGGACATGCCAAATTTATCTAAGTAAAGTGCCAATAACACTTATGGCAGGGGACGTGTATGGCTTTAGTATCAATGTCTTATGGTCTGAACATATCCATAAAACTTATCCGACCTAGTATGGCTTGCCATATCAAGGCGCCAATCATATCAATACATTTCTTTTGGTCGGATGTGCATAAGTCTTAAAAGTACTTATGTAAAGTCTTTCCTGGACCAAGGACACATGCCTTGTCCATAGCCATACCACGATTTGAATATAGTGGTCACTGGAACCGGTTTAGTCGGAACAGGATCGAGGAGACCGAGCCGGAACGGGGCCGGAACAAGACCGAGATGATTACATGGTCCATCTTTCTTAGATAAATTTCGACCATGAATGCCTTAGTATATCCATGATCTACTCGGATCATGCTATGTCCATTGTGTGTGTCCCGTTCATAGCTTTTGACCAAACTCTTCATGAACCTTCTTTATTATATGTCCATAACTTGTTCATGAATGGCTATCATGCTATAATTTGATGTTCATCAAAACTAAGCCACTTTTGGATCAATATGCTGTTCCCCTTACTATGGACGTTTCAGGTCGGACAAGACCGAAGGGAACGGATCGGAACGGGCTGGACTAGAACCAAGATGATTAAGGTCGAACTAGGTCGGACGTGATCCTAGTTGATATGGGTCTTTGGTCGTGAATCTGATGGATTCATCCTCTTATTCTCTTTTGACCATATCACATTCTATTCTTGGTACTTTGGATCATAGATCTCAATACATATTCATGGCTATCATCTCCACTATAGATCATTGTATTCTTATCATAGCCTGTCCAAGAATCAATCAATCTAATCATCCTTTCTTTAAGTATGAACACAAGGAATTTCCTTCATAATATATGCATGGAGTGTTCAGGGACGTTCTTATAGAACTACTTTCACTAAGTATTACTTAGTCTTATCCTTTACATGCATTATATGCCTTATATGCAGTTGTCTTTCGTTTCAGTCCATGAATAGCTTAGGAACAAAACTATTCTATGAGAATTTCTTTTCTCATCTTTCTGATACTCTTATCATTTCTTTATCCAGTGATCAATCATGCTGCTTACTACATTTCTCTTTTCTTATATCCAGACCTTTATCACTTTCGGATTTGTAGTAGCATCCACCACATAGGAGTATATCTCCTTATAATCTGTTCCTTGGTCTTTGTGAGTATCCTTGTGTAATCAAGCCATTCCTTGAATGCTTTAAATAGGAATATGAACACCTTAGTCCATGTCTCACGATTTCTTTTCCTTTCCCACACATGACCCATTTTTCACTGGTTTTATCTTATCAGATGGTGTTTCTATATATGGCCAATACACCCATCTCTTTTATAGATTCTTTGAATCTTTCTTAAACCCCCACAGTTTCTTTTAGTCTATGAATGCATTCTTGTATTCTCGTGGGTTCTGATCCTCGCTTATATCTTTTAAATTCAAGTGTTATTTTCTTATGCATCTTTATCTTTTGTGTATGTATGTGTCGACACTTCTTTTATAGTGTTCCATTATGTTCCAGACATGAACTAATCGATTAGAGATTACATTCTTACTAAGAACCTTTATTACCTTGCAGTTTGGCGTCCCAAACTACATGGTCTGGTATCTTAGATGTTCAGCTGCGCAGCCTTATCTAAATGTCTGGTCTGGTTTCCCTTATGACCTCAGATATGTCTTTTATTTGCACCTTTCTTTTTATTTCCGAGGTTCCTTATCTTATGGAACATATTGGTCTATCTTTAGACTCTATAGCAACTTGATTATGTCTCTTCTAGGACATTAATTTCGTGGTGCTTAAGCTGGTATGACTTAGTCATTCTTTTTCTTTTCTTTTCGGGTCTAATTTGTCTGGCATTCTTTTAGCTAGCTTTGTATGATCTTTCTTTGGACGTCTTAAATCATATTCTCTGGTCCGAGAATCTTGCCAAGACAATGATGGTTAATACCATTCCATTTCTTTATACTTGTACCAGCTTATTTCTTTCTCCCCCTGATGTTGGATAGTCGGATTTAATCATGCAATCCGTAAACATGGCTTTAATCTGATCACCCATATTTGGCTCAAGGTTTCTTATAAAATCGTGGGAGAAAGCATTCTCATATCCAACATATATTCCCAATCTTATCTCATCTTTTTATGAGGTTCCATCCTAGACGGCACATATTATTGTGGTGGTCTATACATAATCTCTTAGGATGGTCTATGTCTGGATCATGACCCTTTATCATTCTTAGATGGGAATATCTATGCTCACTTTATATGGCTTGATGCATATTTTTATTACATATAAATCCATGTGTTCACAAGCATTAGCTAGTGATCTTTGTATCACAAAGAATTCGGCCAAGTTCTATCATGGTCATAGACCATGTCATTCGAATTTTTAGTGTTGTTCATGGACCACGGGAGTGTCATTTCTCCCCCTCATGAACATGCTATAAATATTTTAGATGCTTGGAACATTATAGCCTATTGAGTTTTCCTTGTGTACATGTTACACAACGTGAGATTCTATGGGATAACTCTTTTGTGCCTTTTTCGATATCAATCTTTGCATCAATTTTAAAGACCTGGATGGCTAGTCCAGTCATGCCATAAAGTGTATAAAATTTTGTGGTCAACCTATCTGGTTACCTAGGCCTTTTGCCTTTATCATACTGATCTTTTAGCATAGTTTAGATCAGTTGGGAGTACAGTCTCGACCATTTTTATGCCTTGGGCGATTTTTACTTTCTTTATAATCTTAAGGAATTTATATTTCTTTTGCCCATTGGTTCAATGCGGAAACCATTTATTTTTAAATCCTTATAACTCAATGGGTCTTTTATTAGGTGTATATAATGTCTTGGCCGAGTGACTATACTCTTATTTATAAACTCATATATACTCTTATCCATATCATAGAGTTTTGATGTCGAGATTTTTTTCAAGGCATCTGAAGTCTCATAATCCATCTGATCATTTTCTTTTTCATGAGTTTCATACTCTATTTGATCAGTATGGTCATGATCCATGTCATCTTCACCATCTCGGTAAGCCATGTTGGCTTCCGGATTTTTCTTCAAACTCTCTATGTAAAGCTCATACAAGTGCTTTGGAGTTTGGCAATTATTTGCCCAGTGATTACCCATACCACATTTGTGACACAAAAAAGATTTTATTTAAGGTTTAAAAGACACACTTCGACCTCGACCTCGACCACGGCTAAAGCCGGGTGTGGTACTGCGGCCTCGTCCTCGCCCATGTGTCTTAAATGTGTCACGACCTCGTCCATAACCTTTCCCACGGCTAGGGCCGGAATGGTTGTTGTGCTGGACGAGATTACTTTCTTTCTTAGGCTCCAAAGTCAGCCTAGAAATGTCGGGTAATGATTTTGTACCAGGAGGTCTCATCTCACTGTTTCTCATTAATAACTCATTATTGGTCTCAGCCAATAGTAAACAGGAGATCAAATCAGTATAGGTGGTGAAACATTTTTCTCTATACTGCTGTTGCAGTAACACATTAGAGAAAGTCTTGTTCAGTTACTTCTTCACCACATTGTTTCAACATTGAAACTATCTTAAACAGAACCGAGTTGTATTCATCCACAGACTTATAGTATTGAAATCTCAGGTTCTTCCACTCAAATTTTATCCTTTGGTAATAGCACCGTTTTATGGTGATCATATCTCCGCTGTAAGGCGGTCCAAAGTTCTAGTGGATTTTCTTTACTGGGGTACTGATTTCTTTAGACTCTCATTTAGATGGTGGCTAATAACTAATATTGCCATGTATCAATCTTTCTCGTTTGGCAATATCGCCTTATGTGATTCGTTCACCAAGTCCTTTTGACTTTAGGATAACCTCGGTATCCAGTGCCCATTTTAAATTATTATCTCTTTAGAGATTTAGGACAGCATAATCCAAGTTGATTTTCGACATCTCATATTATATATCACTTAATCTTTATAAGAAAATCAATCATATAAATCGTGTGATCAAGCAAACAATCGAGTTAATGCTTTCCTAATAAACAAGTCACACGGCTTAGATATATGTCTAAAATATAAAGTTTTTCCTTTTATAGAACGTTTCTGAAAATATAATTTTTCTGAAAATAGAAAGTTTCCTTTTATAGTAAGTTTCTAAAAATAGAAAGTTTCCTTTTATAGTAAGTTTCAGAAAATAGAAAGTTTCCTTTTATAGTAAATTTCTAAAAATAGAAAGTTTTATTTTCTATAAATATTCTGAAAATATAAAGTTTTTTTTTATAGTAAGTTTCTAGGGTTTATAAGAAATCGATCATAATTATGTTTTAGGAGATGATCAACTTCAAAGTTTAAAATCGATTTGATCATTCAGATCAATGATGTTTTCGAGATTCAGCAAGCCATTGAGGCTGTGATTTTAATTGATTAACAATCTCATATCGAACTTTAGGTTTAAGAGCTCCGATTTACTCATGGATGGGTTTGGACTTATTAATCTAGGTTGTTAGGGATTTTGCAAGATTTTAATTGTCATAACCTTTAACATCAAACCAAATTCGATTGTTTGTGTTCTCTTTTAGAGTTTCAGACAGTTTACCTTTGTTTAGATAAGATCTGAAACCGGACCACCAAGAGAAAGAGAGATCGTAGATGGATTAGGGTTTTGACGGCGCAGCTTAAAACGGGAGGTGAGCGCGCGTCTGAAATCGGATTGATGTGACGTTTGCGGCACTGGATTCTTCTCGTCGAGAGCTTCAAATTTATAGGTTGATCGTCATCTGAGTCCTTACGGTTAGAGAGATATGACAGTTTGAAGTTGCAGCCGAAATTAGGGTTTTAGGTCACTTGACGGCGCGTCTTAGAATAGCGATTGAGAGCGCGTCCGACGTCAGATAGAGTTAAGGCCGACGGCGTTGGATTCGTCTCGTCAAGAGCTTCAATTTGATATGTGGCTCGTCGTCTGGATCCTTACGGTTGAAGAGAACGAGCTGTTTGAAGTGGCGCCGTCAATTAAGGTTTTTGAGGTAGCTCGGGATTTCAGAGTTTCGTGCTGATAACGTGTTGTGAAAGTGTGTTTTATTATTGAATCAAAGTGTTCCTTATATAGGAAATACATGGCGACATGGGCCTAAATACAATGGACCATAAACGGGCCAAGATTAAAAGTAAATATCTAATGGGCTGGACATCCATAAACATAATATTCATAATACAAATACATTTATTTTCACTCATTCACTTTGTTGAAACATTACATATTGTCTCATATATTTTCAAATAATTATCTTCTAAATTTTCTCTTGTAAAAAGATCATTTTTTTGTTTTTGATTTTATGTGCTGTTGTAAATTTTGATTGTATGTATGGTCTTTTAATTGGAAAATTTACACCCAAAGAGTTAATCACTAACGTCAGTTTATTTTTCTATACTTATTTTTCTTTAAATTTCTTGTATAATTAATGTAAATGGTTCATCTTACAAAATTAAGATATCTTAATAAGTTTAATCGTCTTGTTTAGAAATCAAATTGAAAATATCGAAAAACTCCAGTTTCAAATTACACATCATGGATCACCAATATAGAGCTTCACTTAAATCATAAAAAATACTCGACACAATAAAAAAAAAAAATCTACTTCTCATGAAAAAGTTGAAATTGTAATATTTTTGAAAAAGTATCTAGATGAAAATCTTACGCATGATTTCAAAAATAAAATATTCTCTAGGTCTTTGGAAAGCTCTAAAAGAAAAGTTATTTTGATCATCAAACCTCTCTTGTAGAGCCTTCCAAAAATCTTGAATGTATTTTATTCTTGCATACTCATATTTAACATTTTCATTTAGATGCTTTCACATAACTCTTTCATGAGAGGCGATTTGTTTCCTTCTTTTATTTTGTTGAGCATTTTCTAAATTTAGATGAATTTTTCATCAGAAATTTGTTTTAAGACATCAGACTTTCATGCACAAAAAGAAGAAGAAATAAGACTTTGTATCTGCCAAGGGAGATAGTACTTACATGAAGAGAATCATGTAATAGAGAAATTTTATAAAAAGAATGAGAAGAGATGTGTGTGTTACAATATGATTGAATCAATCGTTATATAGGAATGAAAAAGTAGAAATCACTATGCATGCATAGTGTTAATAGAGGTTCCACATAATTATTTTCAAACGATTTTATCAAGATTCGGTGCTGACATTTGGACGGAGCAGACATCTTGGACTTTCATAACAATTAGTATAAGTTATAACAGTTCTTTCATAACTGTTATAATTTATAACAGTTCTTACATTTTTAGTTTCTGTATATTTTATATTGAGTCTCACGTTTTCTTTTTCGCCACCAACAAATAATATAATTGATATTAACTATTTACTGAATAGCGACAACGAGTACTGTGTGTCAATTTGTATGTTAATAGAGGTTCCACATAATTATTTTCAAAACGATTTTATCAAAAGATTCGGTGCTGCATTTTGACGGAGCAGACATCTTGGACTTTCATAACAATTATAAGTTGAAAGAACTGTTATAATTTATAACAGTTCTTACATTTTTTTTGGTTTCTGTAGATTTTATATTGAGTCTCGCGTTTTTTTTTCGCCACCAAAATATAATATAATAATAATTTAAAGCAAAAAAAAATATATATATAGCAAACACCACATATAAGTTGCCAGATTTATAGTGGTCATTTTAGAATAGACAATTTTTCTTTTAACATGCAAAATCATAATGTATGTTTTTTCTTGCATTTGAATACGCTGAATTGGCCAATTTATTTTGAAAAATTCTCTAAGAAGTGAGGATAGTTTTTTTAGTTTATTTTTACAAAAACTTCAAATAGATAAAATAATTGAAAGAGGTTTTATTGAATGGTAAATATATTTTTATATCTCTAGGGTCAAATAACTCTTTACTTAAAGTTCAGAGTTAAGAGGTAAAATAAAAAGATTTCAAAAAATAAGAACAAAAAATAAAATTTAAAAAAAAAACTTTTTTAAATAAAAATAATTTTTTAAAATAAAAAATTTAAAAGTAGTTTCAAAAAACATTTTCGAATTTTAGAAATAAAATTTGAAAAACAAATTTTGAAAAGAAATTTCGAATTTTTTTATAAAATAGTTTGAATTTGATATCATATAACTCAAAACTATAAAAAAAAATATTTTTATTTTTATTGTTTATTTATTTATTTATATATCTATAAAAGTATAAGGTAAAATGGTTTTTTGCTTCTATAGTACAATTTACCTTTGTAGATCACTTTTCCCTTTATGAATTTTTTTTTTTTTTTGTCAACCCCTTTATGAATTCTTTTCATGAAAAAACTTGAAAATATGCTATTTGAAAGAATCATCCATTTATTTCTCCTTCTGTTTAAGTATTTGGATTTATCTCCTGTAGACGTTTAAATATTTGGGCCCATCTTCTGATCCAATTGTTTTTTATCGTGGGCTTTTTCATAGTCTCCCGTTTCTTCGCGATTTGTTTCATTTTATTCAAAACTAATTATACTTTTCAATTTCTTTTAAAACAGATTTTGTGATTGATCACATAACCGCTTTTCAGATTCTTCGATAGGGTTTGAAAATGGGGCCGGAATCTCGATCGACGCCGATATCATCATCGTCGCCAGCTTCGTCTTCCTCACCGAGCGGGAAACGAACAAGAGATCCAGAAGACGAGGTGTATCTCGATAACCTCCGTTCCCAGAAACGTTACCTCAGCGAGGTTTGCTTCTCTTTCTGGATCGTTTCGCTCTGTAATTCAATCGTTCGCGCTGATTCAATCGTTTGCCTCCTATAGTTGCTAATTGTATTAATTCTGAGTTCGATTTGCAATGGCTTCTTTTGAGATTTTGGCTAATCATCATCATCATCATCATCTTGGTGGTAGATAATGGCTTGCAGTTTAAACGGACTAACCGTGGGAGATTCAGTCTCCATCAACATGTTAGACTCTCCTACTCGCTCTGAGTCCTTTCTTTCTCCCAACTACCACTACAGGTTTCTTTTATGTTTACATCTTCTTCTTGAATGTTTAAGTATTACATGTGACTATATAATATCCTTATATATATCTATACTATTATTTATGAAGTAATTTTGATTACTTGTCATGTTTACCATGATTTTAGCTAATTTTGCTTATTTGTCGTATTTTTATTAAGTTTAAACTAAATTATCATTGATGTATTATTTGTTTTGAGCTGAGTCAATAAATCATTAATTTAAAATAATAGCCTTGATGAATATTCTGTATAAATAAAAACGAATTTTATTTTATTAATATTAAATTTATATGTTATATTAACTTTTCTTATTTGTCATATTTTTATTAGGTTTTAGACTTTTAGATAGGTTATTAATTTATTATTAGTTTCTAACTATTCACTAATTTATTTTAATGATATAAAGTTTATATGTTATATGCTATATTAAATAATTGATTACAAAATAATATTTTAGAATTATCAAAAAAGATAATTCTTCTATATATATTCTTTTTTATGCCTATCTGAAAACAATATTTTTATTATGATTTTAGCTAATTTTGCTTACTTGTCATGTTCTCCATGATTTTAGCTAATTTTGCTTATTTGTCATATTTTTATTAAGTTTAAACTAAATTATCATTGATGTATTATTTGTTTTGAGTTGAGTCAATAAATCATTAATTTAAAATAATAGCCTTGATGAATATTCTATATAAATAAAAACGAATTTTATTTTATTAATATTAAATTTATATGTTATATTAACTTTTCTTATTTGTCATATTTTTATTAGGTTTTAGACTTTTAGATAGGTTATTAATTTATTATTAGTTTCTAACTATTCACTAATTTATTTTAATGATATAAAGTTTATATGTTATATGCTATATTAAATAATTGATTACAAAATAATATTTTAGAATTATCAAAAAAGATAATTCTTCTATATATATTCTTTTTTATACCTATCTGAAAACAATATTTTTATTATAAAAGTTAAAAAAAATTAAGATACAAAATAATTTATTATTAAATATTAGTCAACCAAAAAATATAAATATATTTTCTAAATTATCTCTAAGATATGAGTGTTTTAAAAAAACTTAACACAATAATAAGTATATATTTTGACAAAAAATATTTGACATATATAAATATTTGATGTTTGATTTAACTATTTAAAAACATAAATAATAATTTATTATGCTGGTTTTAGATTATTAAGACATAAACTAATAAGTATTTATAAGAAATTTATGCCCGCATATGCGGGCAAAACACCTAGTTTTTATTATATAGTTGAATGATCTTTTAAGTGTGGTGTTCTGTAAAATGCCAAGGAAGCAAATCACAACAAGCCTTGATTTTAAGTTTTAAGATTGTTTAGAAATTATTATTCTCTGATGAGGAGTTCAATCATGTTGTTTAGGGATGACATGCCACTACAATACTCTCCCTTGTCTGAAGACTCTGATGAAACCAGATTCTGTGAGGACCCTATAACAAGCACTAGCTCATCTCAACCCGAGAGCCGTCCCACTAGTCCTGTCTCACCTTACAGATACCAAAGACCTTTTACTTCAACAACCTCATACTATTCACATACGTGTCCTGTCTCCATGAGCACTAATGCAACTAGTACTACTCCACAGTCTCGCCAAAGAGGTTCGGATACGGAAGGAAGGTTTCCGTCGTCGCCTAGCGATATCTGCCATTCGAGTGACTTGAGAAGGACCGCTCTTCTCAGGTCTGTTCAGATGAGAACACAGCCTTGTGGTCATGCTTCAAGTTCTGGGACGAGCAGTGTTGACGGTGGGGAAGAGAGGATGTGTTTTAAGTCTATGGAAGAAGATAATAGAGGGGAAGATGTCTCTTACACCGAAGTCTCTGGTAAGAGCAAGTCTTGTAAAGCACTGGACATGAGACTATGTGAAAGATGATGAAATACAAATAGTCTCAATGTCAACAAACGTTTTCTTCTGACTTATCCACGTTATATATGGATTGCAATGAAAAACACTCCATTAAAGCTCTCATATGTCTATCAATGCATTTGGTTGTGGAACCTTTCATCTTCAATCTCATGGAAGATCTTTCACTAAAGTTTCTTGTCTGTCTCATTGCATTTGGTTAGTTTAGTTAGGCTTTGGTCGTTTGGTGGATGTAGATGAGATGAGAAGCCAAATATTAATTACCAGAACACACGCTTATATACTAAAGATCAGTTCAACTCAGCAGAACGATCATTTTGAAACCAAACCAGGAAAGTGGACCCATCTGCTTAAATACCAAAGTAGTTAGGAAGCAGAGTAATAATGTTCACTAGGAGACGGTTGATGGTCAGAAGAAATAGGTTATGGAGATAGAGGCATTGTTCAGTAGGTCAGAGAGACAATAGTTGATGGTTAGAACAGATAGGGTATGGAGACACTGTTCAGTAGGTCAGATAGTTGATGGTTATAAATCCATTGTTCAGTAAGGCGGAGAGACAATATAGATCGTTTGAATAAATATTGATGTGGAGTGGCCGCCAGCGAGAGAACATCGAAACCCATTCAAAAAAAACACACACACACACACTTCTTTTTCATCCATTGTTTGAAGTATTGGGATGTTCTGTACAGAAACTAAGCGAAGTAATAGTTGGTTCTTCTGGGCGAGGGATATCTTCTGTCCTGGTTTTTCCGGATTACCACTAACACGAGTATTTTGTACGCAACAGAGTCTGGTCTGTATCCATCTCAACTAACAAGTATTGAGATGCATGCATATTGGACTCTGTTGTGTACAAGATGTGTTGGTGGTAATGCTCAAAGACATGACAGAAGAAATTCTTCAACCAAACGAACCAAACTATTACTACACTAAAGGCTAAAGGCAGCATTAGTGGTGAGTTCTTGGGGTAGGCTCCTACCAGTCCGAGTATTAGTGTAATGAAGATGTTTCTCTAAGGTATCGTGTCTGTCTTATTGCATAGTTACTTTAGTTAGCCGTTGGTCGTTTGATGGATGTAGTTGAGATGAGTCGTGAGTGCGTTAGTTTTGTTAATTGCAAAAGTTCATGCGATCGTTACACCATCGATGAACTCATTAGTTCCTTATAAGGATTACTCGTAGCTTCATTTTATCACTACTTAAAGGTTTATCCACGGTATACTCCTAAGCGCGTCGTCCGTCCATCGTAGACAAATAATATGTGCAATTAGTTCTAATCCTGAACAAATATGCACATTGTTGACCCAAAAGTAGAGCTGCAACTTCATGTCATAAGCAACAAAACTGATTGATCAATGAAGCCACCAAACTAGTCACCGTTTTGTATGTCACAAGCTGAAACCTATATTTAGAGTTTTACAGGTTTCAGTGAAGAAAAAAAAAACTATATTGTTACCTACTAGCCCCTTTAAAACTTTCTTAATCACCTAGGGAAGAAAAGCATAGAAACCTAATCAGAGCTTTAATGACTGGAAACTATAAAGCTGGTAACACAACATTTATTCTATTGTCTTCATATAACAAAGCATAGTCATGTTTAACTGAGTAAACGAAACGATAAGCACATCAACGTCTTGCTGTTCTTCTGGCTCTAAAGAAACTCTCTCTGATTGAGATTAATTCCTTTCTGGCTTCACTCGTTCCCAAACGGTTCATTGGATATTCTTCACAACACCTAAATCCCAATTCCAAAACCAGTGTCAAGCATTTATCAAGAGGGAAACCAACTCTGGGACCGCTATTAAGAATCGAATTGTCTGCAATTTCCAACACCTTATCTGGCAACGCCAACTTGGTGTAGCTACGTAGAGTAACGTTTCTCTCAAATAACTCATCTGTTGGTCGTTTTCCAGTGAACATTTCCACAAGAAGAACACCAAAGCTATACACATCACTATATATTGATGGTTGTCCTCCCATTCCATTTCGAGGAGAACCGCTCTACTCAGGTTTGTTCAAATGAGAACACAGCCTTGTGGTCATGCTTCAAGTTCTGGGACAAGCAGTGTTGACGGTGGTGAAGAGAGGATGTGCTTTAAGTCTATGGAAGAAGATAATAGAGGGGAAGATATCTCTTATACTGAAGTGTCTGGTAAGAGCAAGTCTTGTAAAGCACTGGACATGAGACTTTGTGAACGATGATAAAATACAATAATCTCAATGTCAACAAACGTTTTCTTCTACTTATCCACGTTATATATGGATTGTAATGAAGAACACTCCATTAAAGCTCTCATATGTCTATCAATGCATTTGGTTGTGGAACCTTTCATCTTCAATATCATGGAAGATCTTTCACTGAAGTTTCTTGTCCGTCTCTCATTGCATGGTTAGTTTAGTTAGGTTTTGGCCATTTGGTGGATGTAGTTGAGATGAGAAGCCGTCATCACTCTTAGAACAGAAATCCAAAAGAGAAAAGAAGACGAAGCTTACAGATTTTTAAAAAGATCCATTTATGTCTTTGTTTATATAACCCTTTGAAAATCAATTTTTGTAATCAGATTTTTTAGGACACCAACCTTTCTATACCATAAGCCAAATATTAGTTACCAGAGATCACACGAACTTATTTACTAACGATCAGTTTCATCTAAGCGGAACGATCATTTTGAAACCAAACCAGGAAAGTAGATCCATCTGCTTCAGTGCCAAAGTAGTTGAGGAAACATAGTAATAATGTTCACTAGGGGACAGTTGATGGTTAGAAGAAATAGGGTATGGAGATAAGAGGCATTGTTCAGTAGGGTCAGAATCAGAGAGACGATAGTTGATGGTTAAAAACAGATAGGGTATGGAGATAGATGCTTTATTCATTAGGGCAGAGAGACAGTTGAATGATGCCTATTTGTTCTCAAACCGACACGCATAAAACGAGGGAACTGAGAAGATGTAACAAGTGAAGGGAGTTGCTAGAACTTACAGTTGGCTTGGTTAGATAAAACATAAAAGTCTTTGTGTTTGCTTGATATTTTAGTCTAAAAGTCTAGAACTAGTAGTATGGGTAACGAGTGGAGAATACAGAGATTACTATGCTGTTTTTTCTTGTATAAATATGTGCTATGGGATGTTGTGTAATGTATCAGGAAAAATTCAGTTTCTCACATTTTTTGTGTGTCTAAAAACGTTTTCCCTTATTCTTGAACAAGAACACAGAAACAGAGAGAACAACAAAGTGATGAAAGACAGCCTTCAATTTCTTGCAATTTACAACACCCCTGCTGATTCTTGGAGCCTTATTTGAACAAGACGGGAATATACTCTCAAGCATATCAACGCCAAAGCTGGATACGTCAGATTTGTCCGACATTGTATTGGACATATATAATGTTGGAGAAATCTGATGTATATAGCTTTGGGGTTGATATGCTTAAGAGTATTCCGTATTGTTCAACAAGGCTCCAAGAATCAGCAGGGGCAATACAATGTTGGAGAAATCTGATACTTATAGCTTTGGGAGTATATTCAATTACAGAGCAGAAAATTATCAATCACACCGTGGCGGTACTTTTCTCGGCTTTGTAAGAGTAACTACTCATAGGATCATTACAATATTGATATCTTTTCTAACAAGAAGTCATTAAAAAGAAACGCATTTGGTATATATTTATAATATAACATGCATTGAGTGAACGCAACTGCCTCTCAACAAAGGCATCATACAGTGTTTGAAAAATTGAGATGATTGTGTCAGAGTAGATAATGGTCTGTTTTGTCTTCTTCATTTTCACATCATGTTTTCATAAAGTTTTGCAAATAGATGTGATTATATATAGTTTAATGGTGTCTTAAAGTGGATATGTAAAATGCCTAAATCAAGTGGATATTGTTTTTTCATGCACTAGTTGGAAACTCGACGGATGAAACGAGGAATAGAATGGACAAAGGCAGAAGTTATCTGTAGCCTCCACAGTGGTGCTAAACTCCATGAAAGAGAATCCTTCTTTTGCAAGAGATCATTATTAGCAAGAGAAGGATCGTCCTTTTTGGAGTTTAGCACCATTGCGGAAGCGACAAATAACTTCATTTGGATCAAACTAACTCCGTCAAGGTGGGTTTCTGGGTCGTTTACAAGGTAAGAAACTATATAATCTATTATTTTAGTTCGAAATTACTATTAATATTACTAGTTAATATGTATACACTGAAGATGTTGATACGTTTGATATAGTTATTGTATAGCAGATAAACAGACATGGAGAATGGAGAAATGAATTGGGTTACAAAGGTTCTTATAGCTCCGTGACTCACAAGCAACAAGCAACAGCTGAGCTTCTTCCTCTTCAGTCTTTAGCTTGATTGTGGCGGTACTTTTCTCGGCTCTGTAAGAGTAACTACTCATATGATCATTACAATGTTGATATCTTTTCTAACAACAAGTCATTAAAAGAAACGCATTTGGTATAAATATAACATGCATGGAGTGAACGCAACTGCCTCTCAACAAAGGCATCAATAATCATCATACAGTATCGTCCAGTGTTTGAAAAAATTAGATGATTGTGTACAGAAACTTAGCGTAGTAATAGTTCGTTACTTGTGGTTGAGAGAAAAATCGGCTATCCTGCTTTTTAACATTACCACCAACGGGTCCGTATTTGGTCTATTTGCGGCGTCATCTTGGATACAACAAAGTTCAATCTTGTATAAATACGATGGACTTGGTTGTGTACAAGATAAAGCTGAGAATAAACCAAGCAGGGAGGTGTTGGTGGTAATGCTCAAAAGCAGAACGGCAGAAATTCCTCGACCTCAATAATATTACAACGCTAAGTTTCTCAGTGAAGAAGCTGCTGCAGCGTCGTCTCTTCTGTTAAGATTGTTTTTTACTTAATTATTTAAAAATCATCTCCATTACCATTAGTTTCCTCAGTAGATGATAATGGTCTGTTTTGTCATCTTCTACACATCATGTTTGCATAATAGATGTGATTATATAAAATGCATATATCAAGTATATATAACAACCCCTGATCTTGAGTTTCTCTTCTATTCTTTTAAGATTTTATTTGACATACCTATCTCTGATGGTAACACAGGGATGACATGCCATTACAATACTCTCCCATTCTGAAGACTCTGACGAAGCTAGATTCTGCGAGGACCCACAAGCACTAGCTCATCTCAACCCGAGAGCCGCTCTACTAGTCCTGTTTCACCATACCTGTACCAAAGACCTCTTACTTCAACAAAATCCCTCGTCAACAATCTTGCACCATTTGTCAAATTCACATACATGCCATGCTTCCATGAGTACTACAACAACTCCACAGTCTCGCCAAAGAGGGGGAACAGATACCCATTGGGCTGAGTTTCAGCTCAGCAGAAACACACATTGCAATACATTTATTAGAAGTTTAGAACCATTTTTAGCAAAAAAAAAAAAAAAAAATTTAGAACCATAGCGAAACAGCAGATCAGTTTAACTTTAAACCCATCTGCTTGAATACCAAAGTAGTTGAAGAAACAGTTGATGGCTACAACAAATAGGGTCTGGAGATAGAGGCATTTTTCAGTAGGTCAGAGAGACAATAGGTGATGGTCACAACAAATAGGGTATGTAGACAGTTGTTCGTTAGAAGAATAGGGTCTGCCTCAGTGATAAATATTGATGTGGGGTGCCACTGAAGAATGAGCATAGAACATAGAAACACTAGTGCTTTTTGTAGAAAAAAAACTCTCTTTTTTTCATGCTCTAGTTGGAACTCTACGGATGAAACGAGGAATGGACAAAGGCAGAAGTTATCTGTCGCCTCCACAATGGTGCTAAGTTCCATAAAGGAAGAATATTTTCTTGCTATTTCTCCTTTTTCATGCGCTAGTTGGAAACTCAGCCAGATGAAACAGAGATCATGATTAGCAAGAGAAGGTTCTTCTTTTTGGAGTTTAGCACCATTATGGAGCCGACAAAAAACTTCATTTGAATCCAAATAACTCGGCCAAGGTGGTTTCTGGGTCGTTTACAAGGTAAAGAAACTTTACAATCTAAATTACTCTCACCAGTTATTGATGCGTTTGATATATTTAACATATAGCACAAAAACAAGTCATGGAGAACATGGTAATTGTGAGGGAGAGAAATGATTAAGGTTACAAAGGTTATCGAAGCTCCGTGACTCAAGAGCAACATGCAACGGCTGTTCTTCTTCTTCAGTCTTCAGCACTAAGCTGGAGCTTATTAAACGACCTTTCTGCCCATGTGTTTGTATTGTACAGCACGTGCTTGTCAAGTGCATATCCAGGTTTGCAAACGTACTCAACAATGTAATCGGCAAGGACACAAGGGATCTCGTTGCGAATGAACTCCTGGATCCAGACGTCGTCACGCGGTATCCCAGGGCTTACCAACGCAAAATCAGTATTCTGATTCAAGAAACGGGTGTAAGGCGGTGCGGTTGCTAATATGGTACCATCCCCAGCTTTCACTGCTCGCTTCAACGTGTCCTGATCAGGAAGAGAGAGAACAATTAAAGACAATAAAGAACCAAACATGTATCAGATCTTTTTGCTAAAATCTCATCACATTTTATATGTATTAAGAAACAAAGAACAAAGAAAATTGGCAGAGATGCAACCATTCTAGTCTTACTTACCAAAGAAGGGATGGCACAGTCACCGTATACAACAATGCGCACACCATTTAAAGCACCATGTCCTGTTTGCTCCTTGACGAGCCGCCATTTCCTTGGAGACTCGAGGCTTATCGTACCATCAGCACTAAGATCAGTACTGTGCCATTCATAGGGTTCCTCCGGTAATAGTTTCCCAGCTTCCTTTGAATCAGCCACATAATCAGTCTTCAGAATCCAACTGCATCAAGGAAAGTGATGAGTACAAGAAGAAAAGATACAGTTTTTTTATCAAAGAAGAAGATCTAACTAGGACACTGTTTGTACCTTCCAGATGCAGCAGCAGCGAAGAACTTCTCAGTCCTACGGATTTCAGGAGCAATGAAGTGGGTTGCTTGATAAGACCACTGATGAGAATCCCTGCAACATTTGCCTTTCAAAAGCCTAATGATCTTCTGGTACTCCTTTCTCTGAACCTTAGGACCACTGACTATAAAATGCTTGGGTTCCTGTTTTATCTGCTCCTGTAAAGCTTTTTTACTAGAACTGAGCTGCTTTGACTCTTTAACAACCTTTGCACCTGTTTTAGCAGACTTTGCAGCTTTCTTTCTTGGGCTTTTGTCTCTACCAGATTTATTATCATCCACTGCAGTGTTCTCCTCTTCCGCAGAGTTATCCTCAGCGTCTTTTATCACAGTGTCCGATGCTTTGGCGACACTTTTCTTTTTAGATTTTTTAGGTTTCTTGACACTGGATGTTCCTACTTCAGCTGTAGAAGAACTTTCCTTCTCTCCACTTTGAAGGCCGCTACTTTCTACAGTAGACTCCTTTCTGTTCTTACGCTTGTTCTTAGGAACCTCCAATTGCATTGCAGCGTTACTTGATTTCTTCGCTGCTGCTGTCTCCTTTCTTGCTAATGGTTTCCTCGCAACTGGGCTTTGGGTTCCATCAGAAGGAACGTCCTCAGGTTTCTTATCCACTGCTGCATTCTCTCTCGCTTCTGCAGACTCAATCTCTATATCATTCATCACAGTATCGTTTGCTTCAGTCTCATCGTCTTTTTTAGATTTTTTAGCCTTTTTGGTACTAGCCTTTTCGACAGCAGAAGAACATCTTTTCTTCCCACTTTGAAGCCTAGTTTTTTCAACAGTGGCCTCCTCTATGCGTTTACCATTATTCTTATCAACCCCTGGTTGCACTGCAGAATCGCTTGGATCCTTAGTTTCAGCTTCAGTACTTACCAATGTTTCTCCAGCAGCTGGGCTTTGGTCTCCGTCAGAACTGACCTTCCCAAGTTCATTTTCCAATGCAAAGTTTTCCATCTCGTTAGCTGATTTATCCCTCACATCTTCTATCACAGTATCGTTTGCTTTGGCATCATCTCCTTTTCTAAATTTTTTTGTCTTCTTGACACCAGAGTTTCCTACTTCAGCTGTTGAAGAACTTCCTTTCTTCCCACTTTGAAGGCTGTTTTTAACCACAGTAGCCTCACTGGTGCGTTTAGTTTTACTCTTCTTGACCTCTAATTGTAATGCACTTGGATCTTTAGTTGGTACATCAGTACGCTCTAGTTCAAGCACTGTAATTTCCACCTCTGCATTAGCTTCTTCTGGGGACTTAGCCTGCAGCTTATCAGAGTCAATTCTCTCAACCGCGTCAGTTTCCGTGTCATTACGTTTCGCCGTTTCTGATACAGCCTCAGAGTTTAGGACAGGACTTGATATCTCTTTCTGATTGCCATTATCATCAGTTGCCGGTGCTGAACCTTCTCCTTTGATTAGACCAACAGTGTGGTCGTCCTTTGGGGTAGGTTCGCTCAAGTATATAGATCCCTTTTGGTTAATGGGGTTCTTTTTCCTGCCTCTGGTGCCTAGACTCTTTCTTGGAGCCGTTTTCTTCTTGGGCAGCTCTGTTTCTACCTGGTCCTTCATTCCAGTTAAACCTGACCCAGGAGAGATGCTAGAACTCATCATCACAGGCTCAGCAGTTACGGATCTTTCAGGTACTTCATCTAATGCACCCTTCAAACTAATAGCTTCGGCAGTCCATTTATCAGCTTCCTTTAACACACCACTTGAACTGAATAACCTAGTTGCTGAGTCACTCAAATCCAACTTATGTGCAACTTCCTTACCTTCAGTATTGTCATTGATGCTTGGCACAACACTAAGGTTTTGTTTAGGTGAGCCTGATCTTGGTTCCTGCAACAAGATATTCCTCACCATTGGCTCAGGCGATGATCTCTCCGGTGCATATTTTGAAATGATATTCTCGGCAGTTGACATAGCAGGTGGTGGAATACTTGCCTCGCTGCTGTGGTGTATCTTTTCTGAACCTTTGTTACTGACAGGTCCATCTGTAAGTTTCGCCCGAGGCAACAACGGGGTGGACTCCTCGTCATGCAACTTATCAAGATCCTCAAAGAGTGTTGTTCTTTCCACGGAAGAACCTGGTTTTGATGCAGAGATATTAAAGGCAGTCGAAGCTCTTAGGGCCCTGTCATCTATTTTCAAGGTACCGTTTTGGCAACTTGACTCGTTTCCCAAGGTGCTTGTTTCCGACGATCTCTGAATTGTTTTCCTCGAGTAAGTGGCTAGAGAAGAATGCCTTCTGACACTCACGTTAATAGGTGTTGACTCATCAGTCTCCATTTTGGCCATTCCTCTCTCAGAAGTCTTGTTGACTGGAACAGGGGACGCATAACTAGAAGTATTCTGAAAAGTGCCAGCACTCTGCTGAGCAGTAACTGGACCAGTAGAGACCGTGGCTTCCTTCTTTTTCGGAGTCAACCAGTCCTCTTTGGACGTATTGCATCGTGATGAACCCCCCTGTTCGTCTAAATTTGTTTGAACAACCGGGGGGATATCTTTTCCTTTCGACTTGGACATTTCAACTGCAGCTACAGCACCGACCCTAAGACCAAGAGGACTGGTATTTGCACGCTTCACAGAGGCATCTTCTGCTTCGTCCTCAGAATCCCGAGCTGAAGCCTCCATCATCTCCAGCTCATGGCCACTGAGAAAAGAGAAAGTGATCAGTTTATAGTAGGTGTATTTTTTCTCATGTTTACACAACCAGCTGCTGAATAGTAACTTACAAATCAAACTGAAATGTGTATGGGACCATAAACTAACTTTTTTAATGATGAACAAGAGACTATGCCAACTTTGTAATTGCGATTATGGGATAGAGATAGATGTGTGAAAATTTACCTTATCTCGTAATCAACCTCAGGAAGGAGCTTCCAATTCTTTAAGCTGCAAAGAATAAAAAACATACGGTAAGAATCTTTATCGCCATTCACAAACAAAGACAGAAAAAAAAAGTAAAAAGAAAACTCATTAATGCATCTCACCAGTCCTCTAACCAGCGGTGGTTCACTAGCTTAATCCTCTTCATCCGCTTCGCTAACTCATATTTTTCTCCTTAGAAAAAAAAAAGACTCCAATCAAATGTTTACTCCCCACCACCACCGAAAAAGAACACATATCCTCAATGTCCATAAATGACTCACCCTCAAACTTGTAGCATATAAGATGAGTTACTCGGTTTGCAACAAGCGGCTTAGAGAACTGCCCACCCATCAAATCAACCATTGTCTGAAAGAAAGAAAACAACTTCCATAAGGTACAGTAAGAAAAATCCACCAAATGACATAGGTGAATGAATAATATACCATAATGTCCTCTCTATCTTGCCGCTGGTACCCAGTCAAGCACACAATTAAGCTCTTAGAACCTGGAATCCCATTCAAATCTCTAAGAGGCCTATACAAAACCTGCCAAATTATTCAACAAAAAAAAAAAGATAAACACTTTAATCAAACTTTCTTCAAATTTGAACTAATCATAGAGAGAAAGAAACAGACCGAATTGGCATCTATAACCATGCCAGCGTCGAAACTGTGATGAACCCACGAACCAGTGACAACCACCTTCCCACTGCTTCGAGCAGCAACACAAATTGGATCATCCTAATGATAAAAAGAAAAAAAGATAAGAACTTTAAAAGCAGAACACAGAGTAGAGACAGAGATTAGACTTACGTAAACAAGCTTGTCTACAATGAGGTGAGTACAGCTTTGAGCGTATTGGCCAACATCAACCCCACCACCACTCATAAGCTTGGATCGTAACTGTAGTGAAATTGACACAAAATGGATCAGATAATCTAGAATCGTTTTACTAAAAGAGTGATTGAAACAGTTAAAATGAAAACCCATCGGTGGAGATAGATGAATTACCGTGTTCCCATCGGTGGGATTGAATCCAACGAGAGCAAATCGAACACCCGAGAACGTTTTTGAAGGAAGATCCGACTCAATCATTCTCTTTCTTTGCCCTGTATGAAATTAGGGTTTCAGTGAAGAGAAATCGAAGATAGGATTGAAGAGACTTGGGATTTTGCAGAGGAGGGAGAGAGCGTCTCGAGGAAGATTTAATTTTGGGGAAACTGAAATAACTATGATTCGGCGGGAGAGAGCAAATTGGCGACGTTTACACTGGTAGTGGTAGGCCTTCTTTGGGCTTTGTTATATACCCAATATTTAAGCCCAGCGTCTTTTTCTTGCCTTTTAGGCCCATTGAGTCCATTATCACAACTACTAGAGTACTAGTCTACTACTGAACAAGAATCAGATCAATCCATGTTTTGAGAAAACCGATCTGGTCCGAACATAGCTGTTTTTGGACTCATGTAAATATCGAATTTGAGTTGACCAAATCCATTAAAATTGATGACTTTGTTCAATATAAACCGGCCTCAAAAAAAAAAAAATTAAAAGTTTTTGATTAGTTAAGATCTTTCAAAGCTGTTATTTTCTGTCAGTATCGAAGACTGAAAATTGAGTAACTCAAAAGTAAAATATTTAATTCTGGCATTTTTTTTTCTTTTTACACAACAATTTGTGTCATTTTACAATTTCAAATCAAATTATACTTATTTCTGGCTGAAAATTAATTGCAAACTGCATTGATTTTATAAATAATTTTATTTATCTCAAATATTATTGGTCAGAGAAGTTTAATTAATAACAATTTACTTATATTTTCGTCACTTTCTTAATCTGTGTGAAAAATGTCAAAGTGATAATTATTCAAAAACAAAGAGAATATTATGCTTTTAGTTTTTTTATATAGTAGTATTAGGTTCAAAATATATATTAAAAAAAAAATAGAAGTTTTCTGAAAAAAAATGTTAATTTTCTTCTCATTCGTACTCACATCGATAGAGTAACTAATTCATTTTTACATTTCATATTCACAGCAGTTTCACATTAAACTTCTGCTAATTTTTATCACAAGCATTACTGTTTTGTAGTGTCCATTTATGTGATTACGTAACATAAACGCACTGAAAATGGGACTTTTGTTCTTGCAGAGAAGATACTTTTTATAAATGCAGAGAAAATACTTGATACTTCATTTACATTGAAACTTAGGATCGTAGGGTGAGGATAAAAACATGACGACTAAAATTTTGATATAAAATGGTATCGAAACCGAATCTAAACAATGTAGTCTACGATGATCGGATATTCTGATGAGTGATGAGTGATGAGTGATGAGTGATGAGGTCGTTGTAATACCATTGTTTGAAAAGATGGCGATGTATAAAATAATTTCTTAAGTATTGAGTTCGAGTTGTCTTTCAAACCTCTATACACTCACTCTGGCGGGAAAGGAATGAAAGACGTTGTCACCGCTCAACCCCTAAACCTACTGCATCTCTGGTCAAATTCACTGATCGTTAAGTAAAAAACAAGTGTCTGTCCATCTCCGTCATCGGAAATCAAAGACTCGGAGCGTTTCTGCTTCCCAAGCATGAACTCTCGCCTTTGGGTTGCTCTGTTTTCTGCTACAAAGTTATTTTCTTTTCCAGCATTAAACACTAAAAATTACACACATGATGTACAAAAGATTTTTTTTTAATAGATTTAACATTATATTCAAAAAAAAAATCTTAATTATTTTAATAAACCGATACTAGATTTTGACCCGCGGTTAAAAGCGCGGGTTTTGTTTTTTTAATTAAAATCTAACTGAAAAGATATATACAGACTAACAATGCATTGATATTGGTTCGGATCCGAGTCCAAAGCAAAATACCTATTAAGATTTTTTGGATATGCGTCTGGATCTAACCCGAGACCGGACTGGATACTCAAAATAACCTGAATTAACATTTGTGTATATTAGATATATTTGGGTATTTCAGATATGTTTTGTATTACAATTATTATTTTTAAGTTTTGGGTCTTGGTTTTCGGTTATAGTTTCAAGCTTCAAGTAATTTGTTTTTTAAATACAAATATTTTGGATATTTAGATGAAATTTTGGGTACTTTTTGGTTCATCGTATCAGATTTCAGGTCAGTTTCGGACAATTTTGAGTATTCGATTATTTTGGGTATTTTTGTGTTTATTTTTGGAGTTTTTTGGATACTTTGAATATTTTTCGGGTTCTAAATATGAATCGATCCGATCCATTTGGTACCCAAAAATTACATGTAGTTTACGCGTATTTTATTATTCATCCAAACTCAAAAGAAACCAATACGAACCCAAAAAAAACAAAATCAAATACCTACTTAGATCTAAATATCTAGGATCTGAAAGATTCATACCGAAAGAAACCGATTGGTACCTGACCCAAAAATCTGAATGCCTAAATCTACTATCTCTTATTATATCTTGTATGCATTTTATAAATTTACATTTATTATGTTTGGTGAGACTTAAGGTTACTTACAGTGTTTTGGCTAATTTAATAATATAGATTTATAAGATTTTTGTAGTTTTTAAATTTATCTTAAATAACAATTCTATAAAAAAATTAGAAATCTGATTTCATTTTTTTATAAAAAGTGGTTTTATATAAGATATTAATATAAACTGATAGTTAAAATTTGAATGAATAATTTTAACATCTGTTTATTTCAATATATAAATATTTTATTTTTTAGAATTGAAAAATCCGGGATAGTTTAATAAAAATCTAAACAATCAAAATTAGTTTAAAACTCGATCAGATGTGAAATCCATACCACTAAAATAGGACAATTCTCAAATTTTAAAGAATGAAGGTATATTTATAATATTAGGGGTAAGATGGTATAGGCCATCGAAAATTAGGGTATAAGTTTTTAAATATCTTGGTTGTTACTAATAAGAGATCTTAAAAGAATGTTTAGATTACATTTTCTATAAAATCTACGATAATTATGTAAAGCTACATCAATTATTTTCAAAATTGTGTATAATACACAATCTAAAAACGTGTAGATATTTAAGATTCCAAAAAAAATCTCAATATTCAAGTAAACAATATTTGTTTATTATTTCTGTTATAGGATTTGGTTTTGTATTTGTAATTCAAAAAAATGTGACGAAAAACGCAATCTTAATTCTTATATCTAAATTTTTAATATGAATCGGATAAGATGAATAAAGAAATGAATGTATAAAATTGTTTTGATACATTAAATTGGACACTGATGCATCTCTGTTAAGAACTTGATGCTCTAATGGAAGAGATGAAATATAAGATTGCTTTATTCATGCCCCCTCTGAAAATCATTTGATCTCATTAAATAAAATGTGCGTGGAATAAACATTTGATAAAAAAAAATACTTGATACTTTTAATGGAGGAGGATGAGACAGATATGATGGACACATGACCCTTTTGTATTGGAACATTTGATTTCATTTGATAAAATGTGTGTATGAAATATCAATCGAATAGGTTTGATAAAAGCAATTGTTTTATACTTAATTTTTGGTTGATATAAACCGTTGGGTGTTGAAAATTATGCGGTGGGAGGTTAAATATAAGTTATGCATTTTGGTTTGTATATAGAAGGTTAGACTAAAATGAATAGGTCCAATAAGTCCAACAACTTTACATAAGTAGATTTTTTCAGAATATTTCTTTTTTAGTAGTATAGATACCGTTGAAAAAATATTGAAGATAACATAATTAAAAGTTCTCTCGGATAAGAGTCAGAATATTCTCTAAGCAGGCGACGAAAGTGAAACATAGTACAATAAAGCATGAATACTGTAGGAGAAAACCCGTAATGGATGTTTTTAAGAAATAATTATAGATCAGTTATTTTTAGCTAAATTTTCATTAAATTCTCTAATAAAAGTATGTAGTTGTGTACCACTCAAAGTGATTATTTGTGCTGATGTACTTGTTGCAACTCTTTGATCTTTATTAAAATAGTTAGATGGCTTAATATTACTTAGTCATTTATATTAATAATTCATGTTGTCCCTTGACCTATATAAAAGTTAAAAACTTAGAAGACTTATGAAAGGTAAGAGCACAACCGGGATTTTTAATTTCGATGTTTTATATTTCATCAGCTGGTGTGTTTTAGTCCCATTCAAAATTTTAAAATGGGCGTGGTGAGTCCTAGAAAGCTGAACAAACCGCATATGATGTACACATATAATTAAGGTCGGTTTGGAAATTGATTTTAGTTAATTCCGCCAACCATCTAATCTTAATATATATGAGTAATTATTGAAATTTGAACCGATTCATTGTTAGATCAATAGACGTTGATAAATGAACTGATATAGTACTTCTATAGACTACTCCTCCATTTCATAATAGTTGAAATGTAAATTTTACACAGTTTAATAAACTACACACTTATTTAATTCATTTTTTGCATTAAACAGTATTAACTATTTCTCTACAAAATTGAAATGGATAAAAATACAAAATAATGTTAATTTTTGCATAAAATTTGAAAACATGATTTAAAATACATGCAAAACATTAATTAAAATAAAATGAAATGGACTGATTCATCTCTTTTGCTTTTGTATTACCTAGTTTATTTATTTATGCACAAACGAAAACCTTAATATAAGAAGACTAAGAAGAAACCCTAGTCTTTTTATATTAATGTTTACGTATGTGCATATAATTAATTAGATATCCGGATTGGAAATTTCGTATAACTAATTATTAAATATGCTCATTCCCGACCGCAGACTATTTCAATTTTTGTCAGTTACAAATTTCACGTTGAACATGACAAATAAAATTGTCAGATATATACTCCCTCTGTTTCATTATAAGTGTCGTTTTAGACTTGTGCACACGGATTAAGAAAGCATTTAATTTTGCATATTTTCAATATAAAAACATTATTACCGATACAATTCAACCAATAGAAAAATAGAATGGAGAATAAAGTTAATAAATTTTGCATTGAAACTCTAAGACGACACTTATTTTGCAACGAAATTTTTTTTCTAAAACGACACTTAATATGAAATGGAGGGAGTAGCATATTGTATAACATAATTTTGTTTACCTTGTTTTTTCTCTTAACAGCCGTATGTAGACTATTTATCTATCTTATTAAAACAGAAACATTTTGTTGGACCTAACATTTATTTTGTAAGTTTTTAAATTAAATACACCTTTATACTTTATAGTTAAACCTGCATTAAATCACTAATGTTTTTTTCTTTATACTATTATTCATGTTTCCAAACAATATACTTATTTCTTTATACTACTATCAATGTTTCCAAACAATATATTTTTTATACTACTATTAATGTTTCCAAACAATACAATAATTAATCTTATTTATTTTATATCTATCATTTTCTCTTTAAAATTTTGTAAAAATGTCATAATTTCATAAATTGTAAAATAATGAACTTTAAAATTTGGATTATAAGATTACAAATTATGAAACTATTACAATTTAAATCCAATTAGATTATACATAGCGGTCATCCATCAGTTCAATCGGTTAGTCTCGGGTTTTACTGATTTTTTTTAATATGAATATTTAGAAACCTAAATTGAATTGTCAGATCTCCGGATTAACCGGTATAATCACAATCGGGTTGAATTTAAAAACACTGATTTAAATGCAAAAATATTTTAAATACACACTCTTTAAAAATTACCAAAATATTTGTTAAGTTATTAGTGAATTTTTTTATCGTAAAATATTCCGCGCTTCCAAAGCGCGGGTCAAAATCTAGTTTTTAGTTAAATTTTCATGCTGAACACGAAAAATAAAATTATTACAATATTTTCATGTTTAACTTATAACTATTGTAGACTATTTGTTTTTCTCCTAGCATATAACTATTTTGGTGCTTTAATTAAGAATAATTCACGTCAAACATGACAAATGATTTTTTATATAATAAGTAGTATAATATACATAATGAAGCAGGATCATAATACTTTCCCCGCCAAGCAATTGATTTTCTATTTTTAGCTTTTAGAATATTTTCTTTTCTATCTATGATTTCCTTTTCTCGATTTACTATTTTTATGAGATAAACCGCTTCTAAAACCTATATAAAGTATTGTAAGTTGGCTTTAATATTTAGCTTTTGAAAGATAATAAACTAGAGTTTTCTGGTTCAAGCACTGTAATTTCCACCTCTGCATTAGCTTCCTCAGGGGACTTAGCCTGCAGCTTATCAGAGTCAATTCTCTCAACGGCTTCAGTCTCAGAGTCACTACGTTTTTGTCGTTTCTGTTACAGCCTCAGAATTTAGGACAGGACTTGATATCTCTTTCTGATTGTCATTATCATCAGTTGCCGGTGCTGAACCTTCTCCTTTGATCAGACCAACAGTGTGGTCGTCCTTTGGGGTAGGTTCGCTCAAGTATATAGATCCTTTTTGGTTAATGGGGTTCTTTTTCCTGCCTCTGGTGCCTAGACTCTTTCTTGGAGCCGTTTTCTTCTTGGGAAGCTCTGTTTCTACCTGGTCCTTCATTCCAGTAAAACCTGACCCAGGAGAGATGCTAGATCTCATCATCACAGGCTCAGCAGTTACGGATCTTTCAGGTACTTCATCTAATGCACCCTTCAAACTAACAGCTTCGGCAGTCCATTTATCAGCTTCCTTTAACACACCACTTGAACTGAATAACCTAGTTGCTGAGTCACTCAAATCCAACTTATGTGAAACTTCCTTACCTTCAGTATTGTCATTGATGCTTGGCACAACCCTAAGGTTTTGTTTAGGCGAGCCTGATCTTGGTTCCTGCAACAAGATACTCCTCACCATTGGCTCAGGCGATGATCTCTCCGGTGCATATTTTGAAATAATATTCTCCGCAGTTGACATAGCAGGTGGTGGAATACTTGCCTCGCTGCTGTGGTGTCTCTTTTCAGAACCTTTGTCACTGACGGATCCATCTGTAAGTTTCGCCTGAGGCAACAATGGCGTGGACTCCTCGCCATGCAACTTATCCAGATCCTCAAAGAGTGTTGCCTCTCTGCTGTGGTGTATCTTTTCTGAACCTTTGTTACTGACAGGTCCATCTGTAAGTTTCGCCTGAGCTAACAACGGGGTGGACTCCTTGTCATGCAACTTATCAAGATCCTCAAAGAGTGTTGTTCTTTCCACGGAAGAACCTGGTTTTGATGCAGAGATATTAAAGGCAGTCGAAGCTCTTAGGGCCCTGTCATCTATTTTCAAGGAACCGTTTTGGCAACTTGACTCGTTTCCCAAGGTGCTTGTTTCCGACGATCTCTGAAGTGTTTTCCTCGAGTAAGTGGCTAGAGAAGAATGCCTTCTGACACTCACGTTAATAGGTGTTGACTCATCAGTCTCCATTTTGTCCATCGTCTTGTTGACAGGGGACGCATAACTAGAAGTATTCTGAAAAGTGCCTGCACTCTGCTGTGCATTTATTTATGCACAAACGAAAACCTTAATATAAGAAGACTAAGAAGAAACCCTAGTCTTTTTATATTAATGTTTACGTATGTGCATATAATTAATTAGATATCCGGATTGGAAATTTCGTATAACTAATTATTAAATATGCTCATTCCCGACCGCAGACTATTTCAATTTTTGTCAGTTACAAATTTCACGTTGAACATGACAAATAAAATTGTCAGATATATACTCCCTCTGTTTCATTATAAGTGTCGTTTTAGACTTGTGCACACGGATTAAGAAAGCATTTAATTTTGCATATTTTCAATATAAAAACATTATTACCGATACAATTCAACCAATAGAAAAATAGAATGGAGAATAAAGTTAATAAATTTTGCATTGAAACTCTAAGACGACACTTATTTTGCAACGAAATTTTTTTTCTAAAACGACACTTAATATGAAATGGAGGGAGTAGCATATTGTATAACATAATTTTGTTTACCTTGTTTTTTCTCTTAACAGCCGTATGTAGACTATTATTTTTAGTTAAATTTTCATGCTGAACACGAAAAATAAAATTATTACAATATTTTCATGTTTAACTTATAACTATTGTAGACTATTTGTTTTTCTCCTAGCATATAACTATTTTGGTGCTTTAATTAAGAATAATTCACGTCAAACATGACAAATGATTTTTATATAATAAGTAGTATAATATACATAATGAAGCAGGATCATAATACTTTCCCCGCCAAGCAATTGATTTTCTATTTTTAGCTTTTAGAATATTTTCTTTTCTATCTATGATTTCCTTTTCTCGATTTACTATTTTTATGAGATAAACCGCTTCTAAAACCTATATAAAGTATTGTAAGTTGGCTTTAATATTTAGCTTTTGAAAGATAATAAACTAGAGTTTTTCTCTAAAGCCTTGCATTGATTCGATTCTGTCATCAATACGAGAGCCTTGTTTCGAATTTGATTAAGTTATTCGATACAAGAAGTCAGATCTCTAAAGATTTAATCTAAATCTTTAGATTTGAGCTGAGTTACCGTTGATACGCTGCGCCAGGTTGGTATCAGAACTTTGCTACGCTCCTCGAAATTTTTTTCCAGTCACCATGGCAAGACCTCGAAGAGCACCTGTTCAAACCGAAGCAGAAATCACCCGTGATGCAATTGCTGAACTTCAAGCTCAGATGCAAACTATCACTGCCGCCCTCCACAACCTTAATGTGCAACAACCACCACCACTTCGCAATAATATTGAAAGAGAGAACGAAGAGGATGATGAAGAAGCCAACATATTTGCCGCCGCAGCAGCAGAACATGTGAACCCCTTTGCTCCTCTCCGTAACGACCGTGTTCTAGTTCAGGATAACATTCGCGGTGCAGCGGCTATTGTTCCATGGGAAACAGGGTTCAAAACAGAGATTCCAGAGTTCCATGGAAACTCATCCGCCAAAGAACTTCTCGATTGGATAGTCACAGTTGAAGAAATTCTTGAATTCAAGCGAGCACCAATGGAACGTTGTGTTCCATTATTAACAATGCGATTCCGCAACAGGGCAGCAGCGTGGTGGATACAACTAAAAACTACACGAGCCCGTCTTGGAAAACCCAAGATCATGTCATGGGACAAGCTTAAATCAAAACTTAAGAAAACATTCTTGCCTTACAACTATGATCAGTTAATGTTCCAACGCCTACATCATATTCGTCAAGGGACTCGTTCGGTTGCTGATTATTCTCAAGAATTTTTTTTTGCTGCTTACAAGAGTAGATATTCAAGATTCTGAACGACAATTGGTTGCTCGATTCACTGCCGGTCTTCGTCAACAAATCCAGCACACTATCAACTTGTTTAATCCACTAACTTTATCAGAAGCTCACCAACAGGCACTCACTATTGAAGCTCAAACAAAAAGCAACTACTCTTGGTCTGCATCTCGCACTGCCCGACCAGTTCAGCAACAGCAGTCTACAAATCTAACCAATGATTCGCCTGCTCAACAAGCTGAAACTGCCCTCGTGCCTTTGACGGATAAGACAGCGACTCGACCATCTTCACTACGATGTTTCGCTTGCGGAGAGATTGGTCATCGCCAGGCCAATTGTCCAAAACGAAATCGCAGGGGACTTCTTCTTGATGCCACTGGCAAGGACGTAGAGGTTATTTATGATGAGGAAATTACAGAAACTCTTGAAGAAACAGAGGACCTTGTCGCAGACACTGGTCCTTGTTTGATGATGCGACATATATGCCTTACTCCACGCCAGATTGATGACAACCCACAACGCCATAACCTGTTCCACTCAAAGTGTACTATCTCCGGCAAGGTTTGAAAATTTATTATTGACTCGGGAAGTAGTGAAAACGTGGTGGCAGAAGATGTGGTCAACAAACTCAGTCTGACTACAGAACTTCATCCGTATCCATACAAACTCGCATGGTTAGACAAAAAGACAGACTTGACCATTACTCGGTGTGCTCTCATTTCATATTCAGTGGGTGGCACATTCCAGGACCAAATTTATTGTGATGTCGCACCGATGGACGCATGTCATCTTCTCTTAGGACGCCCTTGGCTTTTTGATCATAGCGTACAACACGATGGTTATCGCAATACCTATAGCTTCCGTTTCAACGATAAAAACTTCACACTGCAACCTTCGTTACCTGAGAAGCCGTGTTTACCGTTCTCGCCAGTCCTTATTCTCCAACGCAAACCTTTTGAGAAAGAGATGCGAGAAGAGGGACGTGTTCTGATCCTAATAAACTCACTAGTAAACACGTCTTTACCACAAATCCCCGACGAGTTACCTACTGGCCTTCCTCCTCTAAGAGATATTCAACACCGCATTGATCTAGTTCCAGATGCTATCCTCCCAAATCGAGCTCATTACCGTATGAGTCCAAGTGAGCATGAAGAACTGCGACGTCAAGTGGAGGATCTCGTAGAGAAAGGTTACTTGCGTGAGAGTTTGAGTCCATGTGCAGTTCCAGCTTTGCTCATACCAAAAAAAGATGGAACATGGAGAATGTGTGTTGATAACCGTGCTATCAATAAGATTACGGTCCGATATCAATTCCCCATACCGTGTTTTGATGATCTATTAGACCAAATTGGTGCTGCTACGACCTTTTCTAAGCTCGATCTTCGCAGTGGATACCATCAGATCCGTATTCAACCAGGTGACGAGTGGAAGACAGCATTCAAAACAAGAGAAGGGCTTTTTGAATGGCTTGTTATGCCTTTCGGGCTTTCCAATGTCCCTAGTACCTTCATGCGGGTTATGAATCGGTCTCTTCGTCCATTTATCGGTAAATTTGTGGTGGTTTACTTTGATGATATTCTAATATTCAGTAAGTCATTAGCCAAGCATCTAGAAAATTTGGAAGCAGTTCTTCTTATCCTTCGTCGTGATCAATTCTATGCTACGATGAAGAAGTGTGAGTTCGGCTCTCCTAAAGTCCACTTTCTCGGGTATATTGTCTCCGCAGAGGGACTCGCTGTGGATCCTAGTAAAGTGGATGCAATTAAAACGTGGCCAACTCCATCTACATTATCGGAGACACGAAGCTTTCATGGTCTAGCATCTTTCTATCGACGATTTGTGCTACAGTTTAGCAGCTTAATGGCGCCTCTTACAGATTGTATTCGTCGAGACGGTGTCTTTGTGTGGACTCCCGATGCAACCATCGCGTTTGAGATCATCAAATCAAAGTTGATTTCAGCTCATATACTAGCTCTACCAGATTTTACCCAGATCTTTGAGCTCCATTGTGATGCTTCTAAGTTGGGAATCGGTGCTGTCTTGAGCCAGCGTAACCGGCCTATCGCCTTCTTCAGTGAAAAGCTGGCAGGAGCTCGTTTACGTTATAGTACTTATGATGTGGAGTTTTATGCCGTCGTTCAAGCAATCAAACACTGGAGACATTATCTTTTTCATAAAGAATTCGTTCTCTATACAGATCACGATTCGTTTAAAACACTTGAGTAGTCAAGATAAGGTCTCGGCTCGTCATGCCTCGTGGGTGTCTTATTTACAACAGTTTACTTTTGTTATCAAGCACACGTCTGGTATCTCCAATAGAGTTGCAGATGCACTAAGTCGTCGCCGATCTTTGCTGGGTGTTCTTCATGTTTCAGTTCCGGGATTTGCAGCTTTTGCTGATTTATACGAGTCTGATGAATATTTTGGTCGGATTCTTCTTGATGTTCAGAATGGAGTATCGCGCGACTTCACTCTTCATGATGGGTTTTTGTTCCGTGGTGATCGTCTCTGTGTTCCGGATTGTAGCCTCCGTCTTCAACTTATCGCTGAAACACATAATGAGGGTCATATAGGACGCGACAGAACATTGCATTTGATCTCTGCGACATATTTCTGGCCGGCCCTAAGACGAGATGTTGAGCGATTTGTTGAGAGATGCACGACGCAACCATGGACTGACATCAGTATGGATTTTGTCATGGGTCTTCCTCGTACCCAGAGAGGGTCGATTCAATCTTTGTTATTGTGGATCGCTTCTCAAAAATGGTACCCTTTGTTCCTTGTAAAAAGACAACGGATGCAGTTCAAGTTGCAACCATGTTCTTTCGTGAAGTTTATAGACTCCACGGGTTGCCAACTTCTATTGTTTCAGACCGTGATTCTCGGTTCTTAGGACACTTTTGGCGGTCCTTATGGAAACAGCTCGGTACCAGTCTGACATGAGTTCTACTTATCATCCTCAAACGGACATTCAGACGGAGGTGACTAATAGATCATTGGGAAATTTGCTTCGCTGTCTTGTGGGTGATTCTATTAAAACTTGGGATTCGAAATTGCCACAAGCAGAGCTTGCTCATAATCATGCACTCAATCGAAGTTCGGGGTTCAGTCAGTTTCATGTTGTTTATGGTCTTCTTCCGCGTGGCCCTTTGGACTTAACTACTCTTCCAGACCGTACACGTCTTCATGGTGTAGCTGATGATTTTGTCGACAACATTCATAAGGTTCATGTGCAGGTTGTCACCAATCTTGAGTCGTCCTCGACAAAATACAAAGCTGCGACTGATTCTCGGCGTCGTCGTGTTATCTTCGAGGTAGGTGATCAAGTTTGGGCATTTCTCACTAAAGATCGGATGCCAGCTCGTGATTATAACAAACTCAAGGCAAAGAAGATAGGTCCTCTCAAGATCTTGGAGCGAATTAATGATAATGCATATCGTCTACAACTTCCAGCAAACATCAACACCTCGGATGTCTTCAATGTTCGGTATCTCTCCCGTTTTGTTCCACCGGACCCAGCTCCAGATTCGAGGCCGAATCCTTCTAACCCCGGGGGACCTGATGCAGCATCATAATACCTTCACCGCCAAGCAACTAATTTTCTATTTTTAGCTTTTAGAATATTTCCTTTTCTATCTATGATTTTCTTTTCTCGATTTACTATTTTTATGAGACAAACCGCCTCTAAGACCTATATAAGGTATTGTAAGTTGGCTTTAATATTTAGCTTTTGAAAGATAATAAACTAGAGTTTTCTCTAAAGCCTTGCATTGATTCGATTATGTCATCAATACGAGAGCCTTGTTTCGAATTTGATTAAGTTATTCGATACAAGAAGTCAGCTCTCTATAGATTTAATCTAAATCTTTAGATTTGAGTTGAGTTACCGTTGATACGCTGCGCCACATAAGCTTATCTTTTATCTTTCCACTCTTATCCGTACGTAGACTATTTTAATTTTTGTGAATTAACATTTTCATTTGAACATGACAAATAAAATTGTTGTATAGTCTACGTAACCTAGTCATTCTTTATCCTTTTCCTAACCGTAGACTATATTAATTTTATCAATTGAAAAAATTATTTTCGAGCTATCATATATTTTTTCGGAAATTTTCATTAAACACATGTCAAATAATATCGTTACGTTATAGTTACTATTCCCTCTGTTTTTTAAAGATAGATATTTTAGAAAAATAAATTGTTTCACAAAGATGTATTTTTTATGTTTTCTATACAAAAATTGCAAATTTCAACAAAATTGATTGAATTTATTGAAAGACTATTGGTTAAAATGCATTGGAATTTGATAATTTCTAAAAATGATGTATAATTAATGTATTTTCTTAATATGTGTGAAAACACCAAAACATACATCTTTAAAAAATAGAGGGAGTATAACCTAGTCATTCTTTATCTTTCTCTCAAACATTAAACTATTTTAACTTTTATCAATTGAAAATATTAATTTCAAACTATCATATATTTTGTTGACAACAAAATTATTGATAAACTAAAAGTCTAAAACTATCTCAGAAATTATCTAACACTCTAAGCCAATTGTTCGGATTCGTATAGTTGGAATATAATATAAAGAACATTAAATTTTTTCTTTAGTCATTTTAAGTTCTTCAAATACATTGAGAAAACTGGCCAATCCGTTAGTTTAGTTGTCGTTTTCAACAATTTCAGCAAATTTATTTGTCATGTCCTAACAAATTTATTTGTCATGTTCATATTCAAAATGAAGAATTTTAACAAATTTATCTTTCATGTTCCTCACAAATTTTTAGAATAAATAGTTTCAATTGTTGAATATATTTTTCACGAAGGGGCAATTAGCCAATACCAAAAATCATATTAAATGGTAATAATATACTTTATCTTTTCTCAAACCCCTTATACATAGGGAAACAAACTATCCTCTATTTTATCACATTACAAACAAGAAACAAACAGAAAGCATTTTGCTAAAGACACTCTCGACCAAAATGTCTAATGAGACGTCTCAATCCTCCTCCCCGGTGAAAGCTTCATACTATTTCCTGAATTCGGGAAAAAAGTTTGATACCGAAACCACTGACTCAACTGTCTTCACTCACCTTTTTTGGGCCTTTGCTCAAATCGACCCTAGCAGCCACGAGGTCGATATCTCCACCATGAACCTACCCCAATTCTACAAGTTCACAGAAATCGTCCAGGTGAAAAACAAGCCATTGCAATTCCTCTTGTCGATAGGCGGTAAAAACGCAGCAAAAACCGCGTTTGATTCCATGACAAGCAAACCCGAAAACCGGAAAGCGTTCATTGATTCTTCCATCAGTGTCGCTAGAGAGTACGGTTCAACGGGCTCGATCTTGCTTGGGAATATCCAAGCAATACAGTGGAGATGGCCAACTTCAAGAAACTTATTGAAGAATGGCGTGTGGCGGTTCAGGACGATTCGGACGATAGCGGTCGACTTCCTTTGCTGTTTTTTTGGTAAAAATGTTAATACTTCCTTTGCTGTTAACCGCTGCGGTTCACTACTCCCCCTATTACAACCCCGTGCAGTACCCAGTTCAGGCCTTTGCCGATAATTTGGATTTTGTTAACATAATGTCATATGACTTTTATGGACCGGGTTGGTCCGACGTTACCGGACCACCTGCTGCTCTCTATGATCCTTCAAATCCGGCAGGTATAAACTATCACTAAACACTTGATCACATAACTGAATATGTTCTTCCCTTACGTCGATACTTGCATCACTCATTTACATGATAAAATGGTTTCTTAGTTTTTAACTTGTGAAAACCAAAAAAAAACATGAAAGTTCGCATTATGGAGAAATGTATTTCTTTTACTAAATGATAAATGTATATTTTTGCCCAGAAAGAAAAAGAAACAATAATTGTGTACTAGATTTTGATCCGCGCTTTAAAAGAGCGGGTATATTTTTATTTTAATAAAATTTAATTGAATTTATAATTTTGATTAAATAATAAATAATTTTAAAGTCTTCTATTTTTGTTTCAAAAAAAAAAAAATTATTATAATAATTGATTTTCAAGCGGTGTTTTCATATCTAACCCAGACTTATGATCGAATCGATAAATCCAGTGATATGTGTATAATTCAGTTCAGTTTAATAAAAAAAATTGTAATTATAATCTTAGAAATCTTTTTAAAAATCTAAAAATCAGCTAATAATCTAATATCCGATATGAGATGACCCGCTGAATACCAAAAAAATAAATAATATTTTGAAATTTTTTAAATAATTCATACTTCTTAATATTATATAAAATTGAAAAAATATATTTGACTTTAATGAGATTCGTATTATGTCATTTGAAGAAAATAAAACAATGGTAATAGGAATTTTATTATTGATATGAAAATATATTTTTTTGGCTACTAATAAGCTATGATAAGTTTGTATTTTTACTTGTGTTTAGATCTGAAACTTAATTTTAAGATAAGTTTTTTTAGAAAAAAATTGAACACTCAAAATTGACATGTCATTATTATGTAAAAAATGACATAATAATATATTTTTTAATTTGCATGTATATATTCGTATCCGATCTTTAAATAATATTATAGATGAAAAATGATATTCAAATTAAATGGAAAGTATAATCTGCATAAAAATTAAAATTATTATCATTCACAAAATATGGAAAATATTAATTACCATAGTTATAAAGAATATTCTATTTCTAGTTTAAATTAAATGACAATGAAAGAGACTTGTAAATATATTGAAATACAAGGACATGATCCTAAATTTTTAAAATAGGATCATGCTTTAATAATAGAATAGATTTTCTATAAAAAACTTGTGATTTTTTATAGAGATAATTAGTTTTAATAATATTGACATATATATATATATATATTTATCATGGTATAATACAAAAACGCTAGCTGTGAATTAAATTAAAGGAATAACAATCAAATATAACATAGGTATTAGCGGTGTGACGCCGGGTTGCGCAAGTGGCTTGAGGCCAACCTTCCGGCTAAAAAGGCAGTCTTAGGGTTCTCATACTGTGGTTGGGCCTGGAAACTCGAAGACCCCAAGGCTAGTGGCTATGATGCAGCCACCGATGGAGCAGCTATAACACCCGACGGTTCTGTGACCTACGATGAGATAAAGGACTATATTGTGACTAGCGGAGCAGCGACATATCATGATCCGGCGGTGGTCGGATTCTATTGCCACGCCGGAACCACGTGGATCGGGTATGATGATAATCAGAGTATTGTCTCCAAAGTGAATTGTAATCTTTTAGAACTGCTTGATGTTTTCATTCATATGTGCAAAGTATTTATACAACTTCCTACACCGACTTGGTGAGGTTAAACTTATCAACTAAATACATATTTATCTTTAAGATATAACTTCATTATCTCCAATAGCATCATTATCTCCTCCGATATTATCTCCTCCAATACTCCCCCTCAAGTTGGGAAGGTGGAAATTTCTAACTCCCAACTTGAACAACAAAGCTTTAAACTGTACTTTCCCAAGCGCATTTGTCAAAACATCAGCTAGCTGTTCTGTTGTTCTCACATGAACGGTTTGCAACAAACCTTCTTGAATGGCATCCCTCACTTGATGACAATCTGATTCAATGTGTTTAGTTCTTTCATGAAACACTGGATTAGCAGCTATGTATATAGCAGAATTGCTATCACAGTATAACTTAGCCGGAGACCTTTGTGGAGCACCTAAGTCTCTAAGTAACCTCCTGAGCCACTTTATTTCCCTTGTTGCCTGCGCCATTGACCTGTATTCAGACTCAGCCAATGAGTGTGATACAACTTTCTGCTTCTTAGTTCTCCATGACACCGGTGAATCACCAACCAGTGCTACAAATGCACTTAAAGACCTTCTCGTAACAGGACATGCTGACCAGTCTGCATCGCAGTAGACAGACAGCCTAGTATCAACCTGAGAACTCAGTAAAATACCCTGACCAATGGTCCCTTTCAAGTAGCGCACAACTCTCATAGCAGCACTCCACTGTGCCTCACGAGGTTTCTGCATAAATTGTGACAGAATATGCACAGCATATGATATGTCAGGCCTCGTAATCCCCAAGTAAATCAAACGCCCTACCAACCTTCTGTACTTCTCAGCATCACGTAACAATGGACTCGAGTCCAAAGCCAGCTTATGTTGAATCTCCATGGGTGTAGCCGCTGGTTTCGAACCAAGTAACCCAACCTCAGCAACTAAGTCCAATGTATACTTGCGTTGTGTTAACATAAATCCTTCAGCTCCTCGACCAACTTCTATTCCTAGGAAATACTTTAGTTTCCCTAGATCCTTCATACGAAAGCATTTGCCCAGATGTTCCTTAAACTTGGTCAAAAAATCCATATCATTCCCACAAATAAGCAAGTCATCCACATATATAAGCACCTTGAGCTCCACGTTTCCTTTTGAGTACACAAACAGAGAATAATCTGCATACGAATGATGAAACTCAAAGCCTTTAAGCGCATATGTGAGCTTCTGAAACCAACATCTGGGAGCTTGTTTAAGCCCATATATTGCCTTATGCAGTCTACAGACTTTGTTTGGTCCCGACGCCTTAAACCCTTGCGGAAGCTTCATGTACACCTCTTCCTTAAGATCTCTGTGTAAAAAGGCATTGTGCACATCCATCTGATGCACAATCCAGCCTTTCCCTGCTACAATTCTCAGCAAGCTCCGTACTGTCGTCATTTTCGTAACTGGAGCAAACGTCTCCTTGTATCTGCCATGTACTTGACGATTTCCCAAAGCAACCAGTCTCGATTTCGGTCTTTCCACTGTTCCATCGGCATTGTATTTGTATTTGTATAGCCACATATTACCTATGGCTTTCTTTCCAGGAGGTAGGTCGACTACACTAAACGTTTTATTGATCTCAAAAGCTGTGATCTCATCCTTCATAGAATTTCTCCAAATTTCTAGTTGTACCGCTTCCTTGTAACTTCTTGGCTCCTTAGCATTAGTTATTGCTGCTAGGAAAGCTTTATGTGCAGGAGAAAATTTATCATCACAAATAGTCTGTAATCGGGTATGGAGTAGTGGAACCGTCAACGATGACTCTGATTTTTGTTGAGAAGCTGCAGTGTGATCGTGGTGGGGTTCTTTAGGAAGCCAAATAGCATTGTAAGTAACATAATCTTGCAGCTTTGAAGACGGTTTTTTCACTCTACACCTTTACCCAACTGGTTCTGTTAGTGCAGTCACCACTCTCTTTGTTTCATCACTATTCGACTCAACGACATTGCTCTGTTTCTGAGACTCACTATGTTTCTGAGATCCACTCTGTTC